>JAWZYV010013389.1:0-113723 GCA_038373885.1 Cheiracanthium punctorium
CTGACTTACGCATGCTTAGTTATAGAATACTCATGGAAAAGTTATTATTTTCTTAATTGTGTAAATAGTTTGTGTAATTTAATATACATTGTGGTAAATAAATAAGTTTAAATACGAAAACTTTTCTGTGTTTTCTTTATGTGTGCACTGATTACTTGCAAAATAAATACTTCTGAAGTTTTACTAAAACAAAAAGTGATAAAGGTAACATACTTAGACATGTTTTAAGAATCTCGTTTTATACTTATCTTTGAATTATTGATACTATAATGTAGAAAGTTACAATTAAAAAAAAAAAACTAGTACTATAAAATTATTCATCTGCTATATAGATATAAGAGTTTCTTCTGATTAAACTCATTCACTTAAGTACGTTAGGGAAGTGTGTTAAATGAGAATACGCAACATCACTAATTTTTGATAGCATGTACGTATGTAAAAAGTTGATTTTTCTGCAATAACTAGTGAAATCAGAGTACTTCAATACACATTATATGTTTCACAGTTAAAAAAGCCTTACTTAGACTATCGATTGTTCATAATTTTATGGGTTAACTGATTTTTTTCTTTTTCAAAAAGTAAACTAAAATAAAAGAATTTAATATTTTTAAAATAAAGAACTTTTAAGTGTTCTTTAATGTAAAGATCTTACTACATTTTACTTGAAGTAACAGAATATTTTTAATCAGACACTATGATTTTTATGTTTTTAAAACATTAAAGTATTAACTCAGGTTGTTTTTGTAATTTTTTTCAAGTAATGTGAACTTGAATATTTTTTGTGAAATATCAACTAAGTGCACGTGTTACATATTTTACTGATTTAGATGATTATACTTACAAATTTTAAATAAATATGTTTTTACTTTTTATACATAATGTTCAAACTTGGTACACTTTTGATTTTTACCTGTTTATGTGTTCTCATAAGTTACAAAATTATTTCTAGAAATAAATTAAGTGATTCGAACTTTGTAAATTTCATAGAAGTATTACGTTTAAAAATTTTTTGATATAAACAAACTTAAATTTTTTGTTCTGAAGTATCCACTAATTTTAGCATAGATATATAAATTCCCCTCTTTAAAATATTAACTGTTAAAAGTTGCTGCAATTTATACTTATACGAAATTGGGGACATGGAATATTTTTCAGGAACACCAAGTTCTTAGAAAATATTTTACACACTACATCTGCTGAAGTTTTGATTTTTTCATTTTTCAAGTTACAGACGTAGGATAAATATTACTTTAGGAAAGAAAACTAGTAATACATTTTTAGTTTTATGCACTATGTGTTCAAACTTAATACTTTTTTTTCTGGAATGCTAAATATGTAGACATGTCCTTTTTAAAACATTGGGTAATTTACCTTAGTACATTTTAGTTAATCTTTCAAGACAATGTACTTGGATTTTTAAAACTTTTTAAGATCTTAACGAATGAAAATTAGTAAAATTTATCTCAATGTGAAATTGGGGACTTAAATATTTTTCAGAAATGAACTTAGGTAATGAACTTAGTATGTAAAAAAATACTAAGTTCATTACCTTCAGAAAGTAACTAAAATGTACCGCAGAACCTCTGGAATTCTGCTACGTGGGAGAATTAATTGCCATCGTCTTGATCTTCCGTCATTGCTCTCCCATTTCCGATATAAAACACCGTCCTTAAGATGTAAAGAATCCCAAAGAGCCCAGTATCGCTTTGTAGCGTGACTCTTTGGCGCGATCTCTTGCCAAGACGGTCGATCCGCGGAATTTAGTTTCTTCTCCAAAATTGGCCTAATATTGGAATCTTCTAACTGTGCTCTCTGTACTTCACTCGAAGCCCAACGATCCACAGTCGTTGCAGTCAAAACCTTCACGAAAGTATCCGTCTCCGTCCCGTACTTTTTCTCGGCGTTCACGCAGTGTTTACAGCCCCCTTTACAAGGTCGTCTGCAGAGAGCGTCTGCATTTCCGTGCGAAGTTCCTTTGCGATGCTCGATTTCGAACTCGTACTCCTGCAGCCTTTGGATCCAGCGAGCTATCTGACCTTCAGGTTCTTTAAAATTCAAAAGCCATCTCAAGGAAGCATGATCAGTCCGGAGAAGAAATTTCTGTCCATAGAGGTAGTGATGGAAATGCTCAATAGGTTTGACAATAGCCAGTAAGTCCTTACGAGTAACACAATAATTCCTCTCTCGCTTACCCAAGCTCTTGCTGAAGTAAGCTATGACACTTTCACCGTTTTCTGTTTTCTGCGAAAGCACGGCTCCTATCCCTTCATTACTGGCATCTGTATCCAAGATAAAGTCTCTGTCAGTCCGGGGATATGTCAAAATAGAAGACGTCGTTAACGCCTGCTTTAAACTGATGAACGATTTCTCGCATTCTTCTGTCCAATTAAAACTTGCTTGGGCTTCAGTCAATTTATGTAAAGGTCTCGCTATTGTTGAGAAATTTACAAAACGGCGATAATAGGTGCACAGTCCGAGAAAACTTCTCAGTTCATGTACCGTTTCCGGACGAGGCCAATCGACAACCGCTTTAACTTTTTGTGGATCAGTCTTAACTCCGTCTGCAGAAATAACGTGACCAAGATAAGTAACTTCCTTACGTAAAAATTTGCATTTATTTGGGTTTAGTTTAAGGTTAGCATTTTGTAATCTAAGAAACACTTTACGAATATTATTTAAATGTTCTTCAAACGTTTTGCCCACTATAATAATGTCATCTAAGTATACTAAGCAGGCCTCAGACGAAAGTCCACGTAATACCGTTTCCATTAGTCTTTCAAAAGTAGCGGGGGCATTGCAAAGACCGAAAGGCATTACCTTAAAGTGCCAGAGTCCTTGTACGGTGGTAAAAGCTGTCTTTTCTTTATCTTCAGGTCGGATTTCGACTTGCCAATACCTGCTCTTTAAGTCCAACGTAGAGAACCACTGGCTTCCATTCAAAGCATCTAAAGTGTCATCTATTCGCGGGAAGGGGATAGCAGTCTTTCCTGGTAATATCGTTCAGTTTCCGATAGTCGACACAGAAACGTGTCGATCCGTCCTTCTTTTTAACAAGAACGATTGGTGACGCCCAAGGCCCCGACGATTCCTCTATTATGCCACCGTCCACCATTTCTTTAATCAGGCGTTCAGCTTCCTCTTTCTTTGGAAGAGGCAAACGCCTTGGATACTGCTTGATTGGTGGATGATCACCTGTATTAATTTTATGTTGTGTCACATTACAGTGGCCCACATCAGCGTCACCGGTGGAGAATAAGTTTTGGAATTCCTGGAGTAATTTTTGCACTGCTATTCGCTGCTTCTTACTAAGTCCTTCAAGATTCTCCAGCATTAGTTGAAAATGATGACTACTAGAATATCCTTGAGGACGGGCGACGATATCCACCACTGGTTCACACGTCGCAATAACGGCCCCTTTTTCTACAGTCTTGGGTTTATCGTCCAAATTCAACACTCGAATAGGTATAGCTTCCCCTCTTAAATCCACGAGTGCGGCGGCTACCAAGACCCCTTTTAAGGAGAACTGGCTAGGAAAGTTCGTTACGACATACCGGAAATGTCCAGAGGCTTCAGGAACCCCTTGGATAAGAAATTCAGATCTCGCTGGTATAGTCGTCTTCTCTTTCGCGAATATAGGACATGATTTTGAACACTGCTCGCTTCCTGTAAACAAGGGAATTTCCTCCCCTCCTGTCCGTATCTCGTTCTTCTCTAAGTCTACGGCAAAGTTAAATTTTTGAAGGAAATCCAGTCCAAGGATACAAGGGTCAGTGATGTTAGCCACGTAGACCCTGTGCCGGAATTTCTTGGATCCACATTCGATGGATACATCCAGTTTTCCTTGTATCGCCGTCTTTTCACCGGTAGCAGTCTTAATAGAGACGTTTGGAGACGTGTAGAGCAATTGTTCCTTCAGTTTCATAGCGAAGTCCGATTTTAGAAGAGTGACATTCGCACCCGTATCCACTAGCATCAAGCAAGGGATACCACAAATAGTTCCTTCAACATAAAGTCCAGTTTCTCCTCCGCTAAGTGCGGAAACTTCCAATTTCTCTTCGAGCTTTATTCAGAAAAGGCAGCCTCCGCCCCGCAAGACGCCTTAGTTTTCCTGTTTGGGAAGAAGTCACGTCGCATTCTCTTTGCACGTGTCCCCTTTTGTGACATCTCCAACAGGTCGCGTTCGGATTTCTTCGGGGAGGGCCCCTTTTCCCAACAGCGAGGCTATCCAATAATTCCTGGAGTGCCTTTAGATACAGAATCCAGTTTATCATCATTTTCCTTGGCGGCGTTTCCCTCTATATCCACAGACCTTACATGCCTGAGTGTTTTCGAAACGGTTCTCGCAGCTTCATATTTCATGCTATACGCCAGAGCTGCCTTCAAATCTTTCGGGTCTATCTGTCTCGTGGAATGTTGTGTATCTTCGTCCCTGATAGCGTCGACGAAGTACTGGGCTGCTAAACTTTCTCGAACATCTAGGGGACATTCCGCGTAAGCTAGGCTCATCAATCGCTCAACATCGGCGGCTAATACCTGTAGACTTTCTCCAGGCCTTTGTCGCCTTGCTTTCAATTCAGTCCTATAAAACTGGGTAAGATGGCTATTACCAAATCGAGATTCGAGAGACTTTTCGACGGTCGGTAGGTCGTTCAACTTGTCATTCGGTATTCCTAGGAGAATCTCCGCAGCTGATCCTTGCAGTGAAGTTGACTGGCCTTGAAGCTATCCGTCCATCCATTTGTAGAGCTCACGACGTCAAACTGAGTCTTAAAAACAGTCCAAGATGTTTGGCCGTCAAATGTTAAATGCTCTACAGTCGGTCTAGAATTAATAATTTCTCCACTTGCCAAAATATTGCTTGGCTTCCTCTCAAGATCAGAAAGTCTCTTTTCAAAATCATTGATTTGTCCTTTGACATCGCCGATTTGTTTTTGCACATTGCTTCGTACTCCCTCGATTTTTTCTTGTACGTCGCTGATCTGACCTTGCACTTCGCTTCGTACTCCCTCGACTCTTTCATGAACAGATTGTATTTGAGTCTTCATTTCTTCTTGTCCTGAACGCATTTTTTCTTGTAGACTCTCTAGTCCCGAACAGATCTCCTCTTCCAGACTCTCCTGTCCGAACGACATCTTTTCTTTCATCTGCGACATATTTTCTTTCAGACTCTCTTGTCCCAAAGACATCTGTGACATATTTTCTTTCATATCTAACATCATAGCAAATAATTTTTCTAATTTATCTTCCATGGCTGAACTGGTTAATGGCATTCAAACAGATCCTGATCCCACTTCCTGACACCAATGTTACGAAAATCGCCAAGTGGGTGTATTTCAAAGCAGTTCAAACAGCACAGTAAACAAAAATAACACTTTATTTTACGGCTCGCAGCTCAATAGCTCAAAATAATACAAGAAACTTTAGCATACGCTAACTAAAATCCCAAAAAAGCACAACAATGACGCTATTTATTTCACAGAATAAACCGTGCGCTTCAAAGTCTATCACCCAACTGAACTCCCCGGAGAGAGATCCTAGCGCTTTTATAGAGATGATGACGTCACTAAAATCACCGAGAAATTTCTGGAACAATCTTATGAAACGAAATATGGTCTCGAGACATGAATTTTCTAGAAGCCACCATTTGTCGCCAAGTCGCCAAGACTACAGGGTTACCATTATCAGAGGACCACTATTATGCCTGCAAAACTAGTTTCACGGCGGCACATGCAATACGGGAGCAAATTAAGTTATTATTTCGCAACAATACGTAAGAACTTAACTACACATGCAAGTAACATTGAATCTCTTCATAAGCAGTAATGATCCTGCTCGTGAAGCCGTTCTAAAAATCCGCTACCTAAAGTTATAGTTGAGACTACAAATAACGTTGGGCTGGTGTTATTTGTAGATTATGTCACACAGTCGGACAAGAAAGACGTCCTGTTTCAATGAGTCGGCTATTCTCAGGAGTGACATTCCAACTCTCAGAAGATGAACGATCTCGAAGCAAAGCGAAAAAATGAGGAACGTCCAAGACGGAAATGCACGAACGTGTAGCGTCCAAACGAGCTGTGTGAAACAGGATCCGGCTCCAATGCACGCATACACACCAGAATGAGACCGAACTCATTTCTCGAAAAAACAAAAAAGGACATGGCGAAGGCAGGTACGCAAGGGCGACCTGCTCACAGCTAACCTTGAAACTCCTGCAGATAGGAGCAAGGCCAGCGGCCTAGATGCAGAAGTGCAGACCAGCCCGCATGCACACAGTACAACAACCCGGATGCACCAGCCTGGATGCAACCACTACAACGGCCGTTCCCCCAAGGCAACACAAAGCCGCCCAATGAGGGGAACTACGACCAATGGAACTATGTGACCGCCATGCCCCCCGACAAGGCATACGAACCGTGGTGTTGGGAAGACACCGGCGACCCCCGACACACAGCCCTGTCTTGCCGTACCATTCAACCTCGGCTGGCCGTACTTAAAGCTCGCATTGTTGCAAGCGCATTGTTATTACAAACGACAAAACCTCCTCCAACACAGTGCAACAATGGCCAACGACTGCAACCTATAGGAGCGTTCGTTTCAAAATGGCTGGGCCACCCGTGGCCGAGCGCATAGAGAGATGGAAGGTGCCTGGTTCGAAACCCGGGTCCGACCTCGCCGTTCGGTTTTATAGGTTGAGATCACGATTTCGAACCGGAACTGAACGGAAAAAAAACGTTATTTTGGGTGAAACGAAAACCAGTACCTCTAGCATTAGAGGGTTTCCCACTTTTCTTAATGTTTACGGGATGGATGTTTTGATGTCTTTTATTTTTTTTTATTTATTTTTTTTTTTTTTTTGACGGATTCGACGACATTCTAAGACGCTATAAAAATAAAACGGCTTGAGCTAGCACGATATTAATAAACGAGAGCTCATCCATGTAATACAGCAGTAGTAATCAATTTTAATCATCGTTATGTTATCCATGCTGATATTCTTTAATAAACGAGCAGTTGGAGTACAACCAGACAATACAAACCTAAACACTCAATAGGTCGGTTGCGCTAAGACGCTATAAAAATATACCAGGGATAACATTAGCACTCCCTAAGGACTCAACAGTGAAGAATTGACACACAGCACTTTAAAAACAGCTTCGAAACAAGAGCGAAACACCGCTTCTATCACAGAGCGAAGCAAGCGAACTCACTGAGGGAGCTCCATTGACACACTCTCGATGGAAGGAAACTCACACCGAACTGGGGCTTTTGAAGCGCTTCTATTTATAGCCGGCGCAGAAGGTACAAGAAGCTTCCAGAAAAGTCTATTTCACGAAGATTCCGCATAAAGCGGGAATTTTGATTACTTCGTAGAAGAGAAATGTTAGATTATTATGCCTTTTTAATGCAGGGAAACAAACTTTCAGGCCCCATTTTAAAGATCGCGCAGTATGACCGAAATGTCGCCAAGCTTGGCGACATTTGGCGAAATATCGCCCAATTGGGCGCCCAAAATAAGTCCCCAAAAATGAAGAGATCGAAGCCCCAGGACCCCTATTTCTCGAGATTTCTAGAAACCCCATAGAAAAACAAGGGGAAAACCGAGACCTCCGGTTCTAGTGGACCCATTTGGATGCAAGAAAAAGCAAAATTTAACTATTTGAAGCGTAGAATACGAATTTTAAACCATTTTAAGCCACCAGAGCAGTGGGTTGTCCCGAGAATTGGTAAAAATAGGCTCTTAGTTATCTGTTAGCTGAAATGTCGGGATCTGATTGTGAGTCGGGCTCCCAGAAGGGGAACATCCGAAGGAGACTGAACAGGAGACTCCATACAGTGGCGGCGCAAGACCGAAATTTAATGTGGGCAAGGTACATTTCGCGAGGCCCTCTGATGGTGCAAGAAGAAGGTAATATAAAATAAAAAATCACTTAAAATTATAAAGTTTTTTATTCATTAAGAAACAAACCTAAATTTTTATTTATACTTCTTTAATACATGACGACTAATGTTGCCAGACAGTCTGGCAACATTAGTTGGCGTTAAGCTGCTGTCCCAGACTAAACATAAACGAATGATCAGAAACGAAAGAGATGAGATTTTTTAATTAATTAATTTTATAACACAATATAAGTAGTTTATCAGAAATATAGATTACTAGCTGAAGTACCCGTCCTCGACGGGTTAGTGAATGAAAATTTCCAAAAAGCAAGAACTTCCGTCAGCATTGTAGGAGTACACAGAATGGATGTAGTATGTTGCCAAAGTAAAGAAAGCGAAATTATAATTTTTATGTATTGTTAAAATATTACAGGTTAGAGAGTCACTAAGTAATATCATTTCATTCGCTTTAGTCGTAATTATGTGATGCAAGAACGAATATTTACGCATATTGAAATAATTTTCGCAAAATCTCAAAATTTAATCAACATTTTTGAAAAATTTGAAGCCTAGAATTTAAGTTGAGTGACAACCTATCATGTCACCCAAATTCGTTTCATTCCCTGCAGTCTTTATTTCGTGATGCCGGAACAAATTTTCAGCATTTTAAAACGATTTTCGAAAAATCTCAAAATGTAAGCAAAATATTTTTAAAATTCAACGCCTATACATTAAGATTAGCAACTATCTATCATATCACTCAATTTCGTATCATTCGTATTAGTCGTTATTACGTGATGTTTGAAGAAATATAAACGTATTTTGAGAGAATTTTCACAAAATCTCAAAATCTAATAAAAATGTTTAAAAAATAGTTTATGTTGAGCAACCATCTATCGTGTGACCAAATTTCATATCATTCGCTTTAGTCGATATTACGTAAAACGGGAACAAAGATTCACTCAGTTTTAAACGATTTTCACAAAATCTCGAAATCTGATGGATTTTTTTAATTAGATGCTTATAGTTTAAGGTGAGTGACCACCTATCATTTCACCAAATATCATTTTTTCACCTTTGCAGTTATTACGTGATGTGCGAACACAAATTTACGCAGTTTGAAATGATTTTCGCAAAATTTCAAAATCTAATCAAGATTTTTTTTTAATTCGACGCCTATGTTTTAAGTTGAGTGACCACCTATCATGACACCCAATTTCATATCATTCGCTTCAGTCGTTTTTACGTGATGCTTGAACACAAATTTACGCAGTTTGAAAGGATTTTCGCAAAATCTCAAAATCCAATCAAGATATTTTAAAAATTGGACGCCTTTGTTTTAAGTTGAGTGACCACCTATCATGACACCCAATTTCATATCATTCGCTTCAGTCGTTTTTGCGTGATGCTTGAACACAAATTTACGCAGTTTGAAACGATTTTCGCAAAATCTGAAAATCTAATCAAGATTTTTTTAAAATTCGACGCCTATTTTTTAAGTTGAGTGACCACCTATCATGACACCCAATTTCATATCATTCGCTTCAGTCGTTTTTACGTGATGCTTAAACAAAAAAAGCGTCACGGACAGAATGACAGAATGACAGACAGACAAACTATTTTTTGAGGGTCGCATCGGATTCCCGGGTGCTTGAAACGGATAGAAATCGCAAAATTTTTGAATTCCAAGAAATGTACACACAAAAGTCTAATTTTATTTATATAGATTTCATTCACATTCATTTCGTGCGCCGAAGAGTGGAATATCTTTAAGTTGAGAATTAGTTCTAATGTATTTATTACTAGCTGAAGTACCCGTCCTCGACGGGTTAGTGAATGAAAATTTCCAAAAAGCAAGAACTTTCGTCAGCATTTTTTGTAAGGTTTTTGTAAATATATGAATCTCATGTCTTGGTAAATGAATACTTTCCAATTACGTTTAGGTGTTTTTATAAGTTTCATATACATTAAGTTATAGTGTCACATATCGTGTTAGTTATTCCATTGAATATAGTGGTTAGTAAAACGTGTAAAATTTATTTGTTACTCTTAATATGTTGTGTACTTTGTTAATACATGATTTAGAAAAAAGTTACTCATTAGTTAGTAAGAGTATGTTTGTGGTAAAATCTTTGTGCAAATACCTTACCAAAATATATAGCAACAAGATCCGATAACACTATTTGCATCAAAATAATATTTTTTTTTCTGAGTTAAATGTATATAACTAAACGTTTTATGAAACTTGTTTTCCTAAAATTAGGAACTTTCATACTTTACAAGAATGAATTTCTTGCTTTAACATTTTACTGACATGCGTGATCTAGTTTAAGAAATGTATCGCTTTGGAATACACACATGCATGCATACATAGATACATAGATACAGGCATACATACATACATACATGCACACACGCACACATGCACACATGCACACACGCACACACAAGTTTTCATAACGCTTGTTAACTTTTTCATGTAAAACCAATTTTTATTTTACTTAGATATTCTATTTTCGTGTAAAATAGAGTCTATCAATAGAATCCAATATTTGTTAAGACTGGGTTCCAATAAGTTTTCTGAAACATTAAGTTTAAGATAATGTACTTTTTGTAGATATAAATTTCATTTTGAGAAACATACTGCTCTATTGTACTTAAAGTGTGGTTTTATACCGCAAAACGCATACGTATCTGAGTAAATGCTACTTTTGTACCTAAAATATAAACATTCCTATTATTGTTTTGTTAGATTATTACTTTCTAATTTATTATTACTTTTTGCCTGTAATATCATACAATTGTTATGTAGGAAAAAGTTTAAAATCCCTAAAATTTATCCTTTGTTACAAGAGAAAATTACGCCTAAACCGTTAAATATTTCAAGAAGTGTTTTTCATTGGTATTTTGTATTTAGTTTAGCAATAGTATGCCTATTTTTATCTTATGTCGGTTAAAAACGTAATTTAATCTTGATGATGCCAAAAGAAGTGTATGAAACAGCCAGCTGATTTGGGAATCAGAAGTCAAATAGTTTAAATTTTTACTTTGTTTTCCTGATCTGCTAGCGTTTTTACCATCATTCAAGAAACGCAGTAGAAAATTCAGCAAGGTGTGCTTTCAAGTAAGTAAGCCCTTCTTATTTTCCTATAACTTTATGTCTTTTACAGCCTGATAGCTAGATCTAAAACTGCAATTGTGTTTACGCTCTTGTAACTTATATTATCCTAATGTTCTAAACACATAACACGAAACCGCGATTTATAATCTGTTAGTGTAAAACCGCATTTTATTTTCAATACTGTAGGATTTTTAAAATTTATCAATAGCTTAAAAGGTTTAAAGATATAGTCAATACCATATTATCACTAAAAAATTCGCAAAGTCTCCTTATCCTAACATTAAACGCAATTATTTTGACTATTCTGTAAAAAGTTTGCATAAAACATGTCATTCAACTAAATAAAACCTAACTTTAATTTTTATCCTCAATACTGTAAGATTTTAAAAGTTCATGAGAATACTTTCTTAGAAGGTTTAATGATATAATACCGCTATGTACCATTTTATGTCTAAAAATTCGCAAAGTCTCCTAATCCTAACATTAAACATAATTATTTCCAAAATTCTGTAAAAGGTTTGCATGCTAAGATGATACCGGTTGGTGGGCGAGACTTAATGTTTTTACACTTATAGAAGAATATATCTTTACAGCATATCTGTCAACTGGCGTGCCGTGAAGTTAACTTTTAGGGGCAAATCCATGCAGTAGATTTAGTTTTTGCTAAAATATTTTTCAAGGTTTCATTATTAAACATAATTTTACCTTAAGGATTAAAAATCTAAAACGCATTTATCTTTAACATACACAAAAATTTAGCTCTTTCTAAATATCTGAAAAAATCTAAAGCTAAAAGAATGGTTATCACCTTTACTATCTTATCTACCCAACACCCCATAAATCCGCGAAAATTTTTCTAAGTTCGATTGTCGATTGCTTGTGAAAAAAAAAAAAATCTCCCTCTAATGGGAAAAAAAAAATCTCCCCTCTAACGATTATGCAATCAACTGCCTGGGGGTTGCAGCGAGCTGCGGTGGCTGCGAGCTGTGGCTGCGTATTGATGCAGAACTGTCAAAACACATCTACTAAGAGCTCCATACTTTAAGAAAAAAAATTGAAATTTTTTCAAAGTTCCCATTCCGAAACTCAAAAACGAAACCAAAAACATTTAGCAGACTCGATATCAAGCAGGAAAACAACTCAACATCCAGCAGTAAAACATCTCAACTCAAGATCCAGCAATAAAACAACTCAACTCAACTCTATGACGTCATTGCCACGCCCCCTCATTCATCAATGTCCGCCACCGCGCCACTGGTCCAGAACCCGCCAAAGCCCTCTACTAATACCCATGTCTCCTCACCAGTTACAATGCGTTTTATGAATGCAAAACTCGCAAAACACACTTGAAATGAACTGACAAAATCGAGCACTGTAAACAAACGAAATGACAGACAACGCTCAAACTCCGCGTCAGTATAGAAGGCAGTTGTGCCAACTTGGCGACAAAAAGAATTTTGACTATCTCTTGAGGCGAGCTTTTTAAATGACTAATTTCCGGTACTTTTTTGACAGAATGTATATCCAAGAGATGCTTGTGCAGTATTCAAAAAATAGTTCTGAGAAAGAAAGTTGTCAAGAAAGAGTTTGTAACTGTGAAAAAAAATCATTAAATTTTGGTAAGTGAAAGATTCCTGATTTTTTTTTTTTTTTTTTCATTATTTGAAGCCGGGAGAAAAAAAGGTATTTCGCGAGGATTTAATTTTCGCGATTACGACGGACTCGCGGAAATCGCGAAAACTAAAGCGTCGCTAAAATAAGTGCTTTTACAGAAGTTAAAAAATATATGCGTTGCCGCTTCCCCGGCTGACGCTACTGACTACATCTACACTCTGGAGCATCAGTCTTTCTGAAAAATATACATTCATACGCTCCAGTTAGCAATCGCTTCTGCGGTAGGTCATCTTTCACTTCGCTTACGCCACCACAAGAGAAAAAAAAAGAAGTCTCAACAGAAATTATGAAAAACAAAACGGTTCTCCCAATCTGAGATATGAAGTTACATTAAAAGCCTCTTGTTGAAAAATCTGTCTTGCGTGTGGTCCGACACCAATAGGTCTCGTCTCTCGGCTCGGATCTCTTAGTAGGCTTGACGACTGATTTCCTCGACTATTAAAAAGGGCTTCTTGACGGATGCCAGCCCTTTGGTTACTTTCTTCGCACTCAAGGAGGAAAGAAAAAAAAAATGTGAGTAAAGGCGTTTAGAGTGTAATACGGTATATACTCCTTGACCCTCGCTCCGCTACTGTTTAAGATGGGAACTTGATTTGTATTAGCTGCAGTGCGGGTGGGCTAAGTGTTGAGTGAAGTTTTTTTTTTTTTTTTCTGCTAAATGAGAAATGAAGGTTAGAGAGGCTGATATCATCGTGCAAATGTTATGGATTATGAAACGTTTTCCCAATCGATTTTATTCGCACGTACAGTTATAGGGATGGAAAATAAGCATCTCGCACCTCGCAAAACAGTCTAAAAGCTTTGTCTCGTCTCGCAAAATCCCCATATCGTAATGTTAAATTTATTTTGTCTCGACTCGCAAAAAGGCTGTAAATGTTAGTCTTGTCTCGGAACCTTCCATAGTGCGTAATTGAATGACCCTATTTTTAAATTGTCTACAGACGAAACTATTGTTGAGAAAGTTATGAAATTTTGTGTAGGACATAATTAAAGTTGGGAGTTTGTTTGAGTGAATAATAAAAAAAAAAATAGTTCAAATAGTCGTCACTAGAGGACGCTTTTTATGAATCACGAATTTGGCATATATTTATGAAAGTTTACAAATATTATTACAACAAAACATGTTCAACATAACGCCCATCATTGTCAGCTACCATCATCGTAAGAGAACATGTTCCGCAGCATTACGGCGGCGTGTTCATGGGAAGTGTTACGAACATGTTGTGAAATGCTGCCTTTTAAGATCAGGCAAAGTTCTTGGATTATCACGACTTACCTAATGTGTAATTAATTAAAAAACGCCCCCTAGTGGTGAACATTTTAACTAATTTTTCTTTTTCTTTTTATTCTCTCAAACAAATTCTCATACTCTCATTATGTCCTACACAAAGTTTCATAGCTTTCTCAGCAGTAGTTTCGTCTGTAGACAACTTTAATTAGGGTCGTGTAATTTCGGACAATCTGTACTTTTCGGCGAAACGAAGCAGTTCTTTCCCTTCTTCATATAAAGACAAGGTACCGCTGCAGTCTAGCGTTTTCACTGTCATAAATTCTCACTGATAGAGAATTCCTCTTTTTGTCTTAATGGCGAAAGGTGACATAAATGAGACACTAGAAATACTTTAGTGTCGTTTTTGCTTTGGCTTGTTAACTCTTTTCGTCAAAAATTGTTGCGCTAGAGATTCCTTTGCTGTGCCCATTTTTGAATTAATTGCCTAATTCAAAAGCCTAATCGACAAATTAATTGCCTCGTTATAAACCAGCAATTCAAGCCAAATAATTTGTAAATCTTAGGGGGAAAAAAATTTGGACGACTGTTCAATGTATATCATACAAATATGGAAATTATTTCACATTCTCAGAAAACATATTTTACTAATATTTTGGCTGTGTTTACTTGAACTCCATAAAAATTATGCCGTAAAAATAAAATCTTTTAATTCATATCTCATTTAATATTGATATTAAGCAGTTGATTTTTATCTGTACTGTTAGAACCAATCGGCGCTAACATAACTGGCTATTATTATAGTTTTTTAAATAAAATATTAATATGTGTTGTTATTTTAATGTTCGAAAATACATATGAATAGCTACCAAGTCAAATTTCGACGGAAATAGATGTCGAAAGTAATTTTACATGGTTATGCGAAATTTCATGTTTTTAGTTCAGTTGATTTTAAATTAATTAAAATGTCTTATTTTTATGAGCTAAGGAACAGTATATCAATTTATAAAGTAATAACTTTCGAGCGTAGTAATTAATGTAAGCTATATTTGATAAAAAATCTCGATATATTAATAAAACACTGAAGCATTCAGTCGTTTATTACCACAGTATAACAACTGTAAATAAACACTAAATGACGTATTCTATTATTTCAATTCAATTGAAACAATAATTTCAAATTGATATTTTTGATTCGCGACGTAATTAAAAACGAATGCAAATCATCAAACTATTATTTTCAACACAAAATGTCTCAAAAATAAATAAATAAATAAATCTCAAAACTTATTAGTAAACCGAAGTTTGTTTATTATGCAATACTCTATAATGCATTGTCTTAATCGTTTGAAAATTTAAATTTTAAATTACCGATTTGGATTTACACGGAGGGATAAATTGCATTTTTTTTTTCATCCTCAGTACAAATAACTTTTAAAAATAGAAAGATTATTTTCCTTGTAAATAATATGCATATTTATTCCCGATACGAAATTGTTATCAACGAAACATAACCTTCATATGTTGTTCTCATTTTGAAGATAACCCCTTAAAATCATGCAATAAAGAATTCGCAATATCTCCAGAAATTACAGTAGAAAATTCTTGAAAATTTATATGTATTTGTGGTTATTTGAAGGTACAGTTTAATAAAATAAAGGTAGGGTTTTCTATTAATATAAATAAATAAATAAATAAAAAGTGAGTGCAAATTTAAATATGAGGATGACTCCTTATGCAAATTTTAAGAATAAGTACACGCCATTTGCAAACGAACAAACAGCGGACGAAGAATCAGCAAGTGGACTTTTTACCCTTTAGCTGCACGATACAGGACTTTTTCAAGTTTCTAGCGTCATTAGAATTTTTAAAAAGCTGTTTAAAAGTTGCACGATTTCTTATAATAGCAGTCTTTATCAAACCAATTTGACTCCGAGTACGCTGTATTTAATCTTCCGTGCTGGTAGGGAACAAGGGAACCGTATCTGAGAATGACGCGTAACTTGATAGTCCTCTCTGTGTTAGGATTGACAGAGAAGCGTGTCTTTCTTGTTCCACCAACACCAGGGCTCGAATTTTATCGGCTACATCACAGTCGTAAAATTCATCCCGAAGTTTTGCATCTCTTTTGCCACCTATTTTTTTATTTTTTATTTTTTTCTTATTTTCCCTCCTCATCACATCAGATGGCTGATAAGATAGCTAGCTTCACTGCTGCCGTTTCTGCCACGCTGCAATCTCAGATTAAACTGCTGACAGCCCATGATTAAAGCAGAATACGGGCTTAGAATTTCCCAGAGATTGCATGGCGCATGCGCTGCAGTCGGATTTCCCATTTGATAATTTGATAATGATTCAACGTAATGATGTGCTATCGGGATTATTTCCATGATCGATTACTACTATTCGAATAATATCAATAATCGATTAATCGAATAGTGAATATTTACGATTTTAACTGTTCGAATAGTATTCGCAGTTTCACAGTTCGAATAATCGAATAATATTCGTGGTTAATCGCGATTTCATCATTCAAATAGTATTCACGGTTAATCGTGATTTCACTATTCGATTAGTATTCACGGTTAATCGCTGTTTTAACTATTCGAAAAGTCATCGCGGTTAATTGCGAATTTCATTATTCGAATAGTATTCGGGGTTTTACAATTTCAAATAGGTTAATCGCAATTTTACTATTCGAATATTCGAGCAGTATTCGCGAATAATCGCGATTTCACTATTCAAATATTCGAATAGTTATCGCAAATTTATTATTCGAACAGTATTAGAAATTTCGAATGCCATGTGTTATAGGAATTCTATGAGCGTTCAAATGGATTTTTTAAAATCGATTTATCTCGAATTAGCAATGCGCGCGAGACGAGAAACAGGGTTGTCGCATCTCGCAGAGACTATCTCGCCTGGCTCGCGATCACCTATCTCGTCTCGCTCGCGAGTCTCGCAAAATTAAGGACTGCGATTTTGTTACCATATTTTTAGTAACATTAATACTATTTTATTGAAAATTAATATTAATAATAACAATTAGTTACATATATATGTGTGTGTGTGTGTGTGTATACATATTACCATATTAGTACATATATTACTTACCATATTAACTCAAATGTGCAGTTGAAGTAATAAAAATTCAGATTTAATCCGTATATATAATGTGACATGACACCGAAAAAAATATTTGTGATTTATTTATTTCCGGAACTGCGTAAATGTAACATGTATGGTTGATGGGAGTTTCATTTGCTTTTGAAATTATATAAAGCTTTGAATTTTGTTAGAAATGGTGCAGAACGCAGGACATGTTGCGCAAATAAAATTTTAATCTAATTAAGCAGCCCCAATGTGCGGCAATTGGGGACGGGATAATTATAGTGAAGCCTGCTTATCATATCCACCGTCTCGTTTAAATGAATAAGATATGGGTTTCATATTTAATAGGGAACCCGGGTTTAACCTGTTCATTCACACCATGAAAAAGAAGAGACAACAGAGAAAACTTGACCAAGGTTGTTTCTCAACATGGATCTTTGAATGCTCCACTGAGACCCAGAGTTGTATTAGCGAAATCGCTCCAGTAGATCATTCATTGACGTTCTCACACCTTGGCTTATGGTGAAAGAAGCATTTTTAATAACTGATGAAACATTTTATTTATAAATGTTAATTTATTTAAGAGAAAAATATGAAATAAGATTTACTTACATACGTATTCATCCATTTTGATGAAATATAGCCAATAGTATTAGTAAACAAAAAATCACAATTAATAAGTGCACAATTAAAGCATAAAATATCAAAATAAGTATACTTGCATCTACTATTTAAAAAAATGCAATAATTATAGCCAGACATTCTAAATAAGTTTGAAATTCTTTTCCATGAAAAAATAATGATAGCATACTTGAATAATTTATTCACAGTTCTGGATTATACGTAAATATGAATTAGACATTAAAACTCACTTGCAATTCAAAACTCATTTTTGAGCAATCTAAATATTTACAACAAAAAACAACAATTATCAGAGTTGAAGAAGGGGGGGGGGGGTAATTAAAAGAGTAATCTAAAAAAAAAGTTCTCTAACAAGATGATTGAATTCCATTAGTTTTTATTTGCAAGCAACGATTACCTTTGGTTTGCAAGTGAATGGTTTCTTAAAAAAAAAAAAAAAAAAAAACTGTAATTATTATATACAAATTTATACATGGAGGTGTTTTTTCTTCCATAAAATTATTATCTAGATGGACATACAGCAATATATATATACATGCAGTGGAACCCACTTATACAACCAACAATTCACACACACAGACACACGTGTGAGTGTGTGTGTGCTATAAGAACTTTTCCCATGTTTGATCAAACATTTTAAGTGGAAAACGTCTTAAACGGAAAAGCACTAAGCATAAATGATAAAAAATATTAAACATATTTCTTTTATAAAGGATAATTGAAGTATTATTTTATAATCGTTTCTTAAAATGAAATTTCAAAAGTTCGAAAAGGAGTGTCATATAATAGCCATCCTTGGACACGTGTGTCATAAAGTATCCATCCCTGACTTAGCGCCCATATGAGCCAATGATAGAACTGGGTTACAAATATTAAGATAAAAATAATTTCTCAATGAAGCTTTCTCAAATATATGTCAGTAATTTTAAAATTCAATTTAGGAAATATTAAAAAAGCTTTGCATTGGGAAACTCAATAGCGGTCAAAAATGGGTTAAAATGCTTGCAACAGTAAAAGGGGCCCCAAAGTTCGTGCTCCTGGGTTCCATCTAAATAGGGTCAGGCTATGGACATACCGTACCGCCTTTCCTCTGTTTACTTATTATTTTTCCGTCTTCTACTCTTCTTAGTTTTCTTTTTTTTTTTCCCCAGTTTCTTTCTTTATCCTCTCCTTTGTATTCCCCTCGTACATTCCCTCGTGCTGTCCTAATTTTAAATGTTACGTGTTTACGTGTATTGTAGAGTGCTGATAGTATAGCAGAAACTATAAGAAACGAGACGCAAGTTAAACGGTAGAGGCTTCAGGCAAAGTGTACCCTACCTTCTCAGTATGGCATACCTCCTCAAATACAACACTGCAGTTCTGATTGAAAAGTAATTCGTACCGTAAATTTATGCGAGACGAGAAATACTCGCGAGAAAAGACTCTGTCTCGTCTCGCTAAATATTTCCTTTCTCGTCTCGACAAAAAAATTGCCTGTCACGTCTCGCATCTCGTCTCGCAATGCGAGAGGAGAACGCGAAACAATGCGCGATTTCTCGCGGCTCGCGTCCATTCCTATCTCAAATGGATTAATAATTGATTCAAATAGCTTCATTCATTCATGCCCATCACTAGACTCACGGGATGGTCTTGATTTATGTAAATAAGTAAAAGAGTGTAAAGGTGTTTAAGCCTAGAACAGAGATGGCCAACCTTTTGTAAATCATGTGCATATTTTAGTACATAGGCGCACCCACGGAGGGGGCTATGGGGGCTGAAGCCCCCCCTTCCCTAAAGGTGGGAAATTAGAAGTGAAAAGTATTGAAAATTAAAAATTGTCACTAATGAGTTAAATGTTTTCTTTTTAAAAATTGTCTTCAAATTATTTCTAAAATAATTTTTACCAAAAAAAGATGTTAGTTTTTAAATAAAAACTTACAGTTAGAGCATGAAACACGGTTAAACTTGGTTACAAGATCACTGAAAAGATCATATAATTATTTGATTCTAAAATGAGTTACATTGCTCGTGGGGTTATGTTCTACGGGCAAGTCGACTGGCACAGAATATTTTGACGTTATAAGAGAATTATAACTGTAATTGAGGTCACTATAACCGAGTTCAGTAGTATTTGTAGCCCAGCCCCCCCCCTAAACTAAAATCCTGGGTGCGCCACTGTTTTAGTAACAGACCAGGTCAGATGCGCCATACAACTTTAAACACCGGTAATAACGTGAGAACATCATATTGAAATTGTTTTTCTGGAAAAACAGAATTCTAGAATTAATTTTTCGAATGTTCAGTAGGGTATTAGAAATTGTTCGATTTTAGATGGCAGTCGGTTTGGATTTTTTTTTTTTTTTTCAACGGGTGGGCACTTGTCATAGAGGCATTGCCCACTATGCGACTGCCCGAAGGTATTGGTTGAAGGAAGGCCCGAAGGTTAACATCCATGCCCAATCCGGGATTCGAACCTGGACCCAAGGAGTGGCACAATGGTTCTTAAGCCACTACACACCATCTGGACGGCTCTTTTGGAATGTACAGCTTACTTCCTTTTGACGTAACAGCATAAATTATAAGAACTAAAAATTTCCGAGAAGGGAATTATTTAGAAAGCCTTGAATCTGTCTAAAAACATTAAGTATGCATAAGAATGAGATGCGCCACGTGAAATTACCCAACGCACCAAATTTAGCGCATGCTCCTTCTATTTGACCTCCCCTTGCCAAACAGTGACGAAACCTCTACAATACACAGCCCAACCTTGTTACCTTGATTCCCTTAATGTAATGAGCAACAAACATTTGTTGTAATGAGCAACAAACATTTGTTCAAGTTGAGAAAACAGTTTGAGTACTCGTTGAATCGAATATTTTCAAAAACCAAATGTAAAGATTTTTCCAGGTACGGTCAAACGCAGAACGTAAGGGGAAAAAAAACTTAAAGGGAAAAAAAAAAAACGCAGGGTTATTTGTTTTTTTTTTTTCCCCTTTAAAATACATTTTAAGTGTAAATGTTAATGAAATAAAAGTGACTATATACTTCGAAGACAGTCTCTCTAATACTGTAAAGAATTTTCGGGCTGATCGTCTCTTCTGGAGTTCAGTTTAGTCTGAAATTCATGTTGTACGCATAAGACTATTAAACGTTTTCATTTCGTTAACAAAAACATGCGAGATCTTGATATTTAAATTTTCTATTGGATAACCTTAAGATTTGCGGTTTCTCGTCAAATATTTACAATATCGCATAGGTGGACTTAGTTTTGGGGACCTATTTGGCAATGTTTCGCCAAATGTCGTCGAGCATGGCACCATAAATACATAAAACATACATTAAAAAACTGTGACTAAGTTTTTCTAACAAGAAGCAGCGAGTCTACTTTAAATTACACAAAACAAATATGCTCGTAAATGTTTTGGTAAAAATTAAGTAAAGGTACATCCAAAACATTAAAAATTTGTGTACATTTTTAAAATTAAGGGACGTAATCGTACTGATCATCATTGGCATCTTCATTGTTTTTTTTTGTCTTTTTTTTTGCAGTCGGCTGTTTACTGGCGTTTTCATTAGTGACGTTAAATGCTCTATTTCGTTTAAACTGTGGTAGATTCAGTGACACTTATATGGGTTTTAATCTATATCTATCTATTGTGTTCGAAACAAAAAAGTGCGTTTAGAAAAATCATGACTTAATGTGGTTTTTGAAATGGCAATTTATTCAACCGAAACCTCTTTTATTTTGCTGCCAGCATAGGAAACAAAAATTTTGAAGTTTGTAATGCAGCTGAAACCAAATGTCTACGGAAATTTCGAACATCCGCTTCTTGATAATAAATTAACAAATAAACCCGTGAAACTGATAGTCTGTTTTACATTATAATTCCCATGCAAAATGTCAATGACAGTTAATAGTTTCATGCTGTTGAATCTGCAGCACTAGCTACTTAACTACATTTCAGCAGCTGGTTACAAGAAAACGCAATTTCAGCAACAGTTCAAACGTTCTTTTACGTGACAGGCTCTTATTTAAATTCGCTCAGAAGTTGATGAGACAAACAGGGTAAAAAGTCCGACGCCGTCGTAGAATTGCATCTCCTGTGAAACGACATCCAAGTTATAAATAAGGGATAATTTGCATACCTCGATTAATTGGAAACAAGATGTCATTCGTAACTATCACGTTGTGAAGCATTGCATACCACCATCCAATCCAAATAAGCAACGTTATAACATGCGTGCCATCCAATTTTTCTCCCCTTCAACAACGACTTAATGATAATTGGGTAATATTGCACTCCATGTCACAGAACACCGTCTTTAAGAGAGACGTAAGTATACCTTGTAATGCCATCCATCTTATCAATCCTTCATAAAAACTGCATTAAAAAATGAAATTCAAAGTCGGGGATGGTCTTTAACTTCGGCAGATGGTGTAGTAGCTGTGTCGTTAAATCATCGTTCTGCCATCTGCAATCTAAACGATACGTAATGTCTTCATCTAAATGACTGGTGTCAAAGCCAGTATTAGAAGGACTTTTTTTTTTCTCGACAGTTTTCCCTTCTCGCTTTTTTCTTGTGTGTTTTTGAACACATTAATCAGCTCTGATGGATCAATTTGAGATGTCTCGCTAAACCATTCAATTTTAGCTATTCAAACAAGGTATCCCCCCCCCTACCCTCCTTTCTATTTTTCGAAGCAAGTCGGTGACGTAGGTGTACAATCGATGTTGAGTAGATACTTTTTACAACTTTACTGTTTAGTACAGTGCGCATCGGTTATAACGGACCTGGGATATAACGTACCTAGAAGCTAAGTCCCGATTGAAGTCCTATATTTATAATGTTATTTAACTTCGGTTAAAACGTACTTAACAAAAGTACGTACTTCGGCTATAGCGTACTTTTTATACCAGAGGCAAAAAAATAAAATTTTGCTTTTCTTAAGAATTTTATTTCCTTGTTCTAGGAAAATTTCAGTACCTTCAAAAACACTCGTTGTCAGTTTTCGGATTCTCTAGCGAAATGAACTGTGTATGAATGAAGGGAGCGATCTTTTATCTTTTTCGCCTGCTAGCTAGGGCTAAGAACAAGACCATGTTTTTTTATTTGTCATTCATCAATGTAAATGCCTCCTGAAAAGCCCTATCTATAATGATTCTTATGATAGTGAAGAAGAAACAGAGGAGCCTATACCAAGAATAGCCGACGCATTAAATGCTGCAAAAACATTATCACGATTTTTCGAATGCAAAAAATTGATAATGCAGAGACTACGAAAGTCTATTATGGATATCCAAACGGCATTTTTAAAGTAGCATCTACCCATTTAAAACAATAGAAAATGACAGATTATTTATCTCAATAAAAATTGTAAGTAATAAAGAATTTTCTCTGTTTAATTTAAATTTCAAAAAATGAGACCTGTTTAAAACACGTGTTACAGTGAAATTATGAGCCCACTTTCTTTTTTTTGTGTGTAATATTTAATCTTAACGGCGGTACTGCTTATAACGTACTTCGGATAAAACGTACTACTTTTTTAAGTCCCATGAAAGTACGTTATAACTGGTATCTACTGTATTCATTAAAAGCTGTCCGCTTTGAACAATTATGATGACTTTAGATCTCCAGATGAAATGAAAAAAATCGGGGGACAGCTGCATAAAAATTAAAAAAGATTCCCCCCCCCCCTATAGCCAGTTATTTTTATTCAGTTTTAATATTAATGCACAGTGTGAAAGAAAAACGAACCTCTCAAGTTATTTTTAAAAAATTCTATTGGGTTGTTCGGAAAGTCATTACATTTTTAAAAAAATATGGGGAGCCCATATGTCGAGCTTTGAGGCGTTTCAAATGATGATGAAGGGTCGAATTCGATCAACTGAATCTTTCAGCGATCTCACAAGTTGTTATTCGCCGGTTTTCATCCTTGAATGCCTTTATTGTGTCTTCATCATGCAGCTTCAATTGACCTTCAAAGACGTGGTGAGTCTTCCACATCAAAATTGCCGTATCAAGATTTTTAAAACCAGTTGTGGCACTGGCGTTCTCTGAATGCATCTTCGGATACTTCTCCATACACATCGGATAGTTTTCTTTTTTTTTTCGCTCTTAAACAGTATTTTTCCCTTTTCGATAGAGAAAAAGCAAAACATGTCGAAAATGCCGCTTTTCAGTTTCCATATTTAAAAGCGTATTAACCAAAAACTACTGCTCAGAATGAATCGAATTGTTTTCGCAAGCAAGCTTGCTATATAAGCTATCAAAATGTATAAGTATTATGCGGGCATACAAAAGAAAGAGGTAATACGGAGAAAGAGGTAGGCTTAACACATAGGATAAACAAAGTCACATTGTAGGTTGAAACAACTGTCCCAGAGGTCAGCGAGATGATGGATGCCCTGGGTGGGGAGCTCCGGGGAAAGGGGTAACCTTTCGTGAAGTGGTGTGTGCACACTTCCTTTGCTCATACACTCTTCTTCCGCTGTTTTGAAACGGTCTCTTAAGAAGGATTCGGCGAATCGTCACTCGGGAAATAGAGGAGGAAATGCCTATGAGCAAAGGTATATGGGCAAATAATACTGCATGACAGTTTGTCCCTTTCCCCGGGGCTTCTCACTCCTTGACCTCCGAGATACTTGTTTCAACCTAGAATGTGACTTTGTTTAGCCTATGTGTTACGCCTGTATTACCTCTTTTTTTGGATGCTAATTTATATTAATATCATTAAACCATTTATCAAAACGCTAGTAGTCTCCTTTGGGGAGATCCAGTATTTTATACCTTTACTAGCTGAAGTACCTGTTCTTCGCACGGGAATGAATGGACTTTTTGATATTACGATTTGTGGTGATTACTATTCATTGTAATAAACAGATAGAGCAAAATGGATATCGCGTTATATTGTGTCCAATAATCAAGTCCGAATTGCAAGACAATCGTTTGTACGGTGCAGAAGGCCATGCGGCGTAGCGCAATCTAGTGACGAGTTTTAGCAAAACGGATACGGCAAAAATAGTCTTCGCATTCAGATATCGATGTATACGAATTTTCATGACTATCGGCAGGACAGTCCTGAAGTTCATGTGTTGACGCGACATCTAGTGGTAAGTTATAGGAAAATGGATAGCGCCAAACTCTTCCCCGTGTTCAAATATCTATGTTTACCTATTTTCATAGCGATCATTTGCACAGTCAAGAAGTGATACACTGCAGGGCCATCTAGTGGTTAATTAAAGTAATGATTTGCTACAGCGCCGTCAAGTGGCGAGTTATAGGAAAATGGATAACGCCAAAATATTCTCATTGTTCAAATAGCTATGTATACTGATATTCATAGCGACCGTGTTCAAATATCTATGTATACCAATTTTCATAACGATCATTTGCACAGTCAAGAAGTGATACACTGCAGGACCATCTAGTGGTTAATTAAAGTAATGATTTGCTACAGCGCCGTCAAGTGGCGAGTTATAGCAAAATGAATAACGCCGAAATATTCTCATTGGTCAAATAGCTATGTATACTGATTTTCATAGCGACCGTTTGAATGGTCAAGAATTTGGACTGCTGCAGCGTCATCTAGTGGCGAGTTAAAATAATAATGCATTGCAGTGTCATCTAGTGGTGAGTAACATCAAAAGGAACGCAGTTAGAATATATTCTTCGTGCTCAAATGTGTAAGTATAAAAAATTTTATGCCGTTCGGTCGAACGGTATAGAAGTTGATGCGTTGCAGCGCCATTTAGCGGCAAGTTACAGCAAAATAGATAGTGAAAAATATTCTCCGTGTTCTAATATTCGCGTGTACCAAATTTCATCGAAATCGGTTGGACGATATTCGCATAGCAAACGGCTAAACGGAATAGAATTCGACGTTGTGCTGCGGCACCAAGTGGCAAGTTAAGGAAAACGGATATCATAAAAACCTTCTCCATCATAAAACACTTAGGTGAACCAAATTTCATGGTGCAACGGTGCTCAACGGTGCTGGAGTTTTTCAACCTCATAAACACATACCAACATTCATTTTTATCTATAACCAGTGTCATTATATATACCAGTCTCAAATAAAATCCAATTTCAAATCTAAGCCTCGCCAAAGTGCCAACATACGCCATTTTGCAAGAGTTTTTTCGGGGAATCATTCGAAGCATTGACTTAGCAGTAATCAATATGGGAAATGGTTCGACCGCGAAAAAGTAAAGCAAGCCTTTATTTGAAAAGTGGAATCCCTTAATACAGCCGAATTTTTTATAATTATCAACTATAACGTGTTTTATTCATCGTTACTCCGATGTACTAAATGAGAAGATTTCAATTTTCTGAAATTTGGCGGAATTCCCCCAACTTAAATCAATATACTCATTTGGCGAGAATTCTGTAGATAGATCGCTTGAAATCGCTTAACAACTGCATTATTTCTTCACGGATCATTCAAATTTAACGCTGTATTCTAATAAAACCTTTGCACTTGTTTTCAAAAATCTATTTCCTTAAGCTCTCAATAAATTGCGCCAAGCCGAAATCTGTGCAAACCGCTAGAACTCACTTTCTCAAAATCGGCATTTGAGCCATTTCATTTTTTCGCCAAACTAAAAAAATTTACCTATTAGCCTCGGAAATCTTCAATTCTTATTGTTTTGCGTATAAAATATTTCATTCCTGCTCCGATTTCCCATGCACACGATATTATAATTTAAAAAAAAATAACCTTACGAATATAAACTAACAAAAAAAAAATCATTATTATTCTTTTATTTTCACTTTGAGAATTTAAAACATTTTATTCGGCAAAAGCGCCACACATGGCAACCACGATCCTTTTTTCACACTTTTTTTACTACAGGGGTTACAATTACGGAAATCTTTTTGCGTGGAGAGCATAAAAAATCTCTTAAATTTCGGGAACGGGTGGACTTTCAAAGTTTTAAAGTGGACTACGATTTATTCTATATTATTTTACATATCTGTGCTAAATTTCAGGCCGATAGGTCCATTTTTGTGGATTGGTATACGAATCAAATCCACAAACAAACAAACAGAATTTCATTTTTATTTATAAGATTGATACTAGAGTAAATGTTTTTAGAAGAACTGTTTTCTAATAATTGTTTTGCATTTGCGGAGGGAGCCTGGACCCCCCCTGGCCCCTTCCCCTTTACTGCGAGGGAGGTTGCGACCCTTCTAAGCAATGTCCTGATGGAAACCAAAATGCAACCGTCTGGCTGGGGCCACTACGGACTCGTTCTCTAAACTCTTTGAGGGTCCATCTACAATATCAGTTTTGACCAAATTTTAAAAATTTCCGTCATTTTTAATTCCTTGATCGATTTTTTTTTCCCTCTAGCTGATGAAATTTTATTATCCTATTAGGAAAACTAGGGGAATCAAAGATTGGGGACTGAATCGGTAATTGGATACATAGATATAAAAATCTGATGTGTCCAACACATGACTTCCTTGCACGTCTATTAAATCAAAAATGTTTTTTACGCACTTCCTCTAAACTTATTAGTTTGAAAGAGATAAAATATCAATAATAGTAAGGTTTAGCGATTTCTAGACAAATATTTCGATATCGCCAAGCTGAGTTCAATTTGAAAGATTTCCTTCTGATACTTTATTTGGCGATATTTCACCAAAAGCCGACAAACTTGAGATAGTTTACGAGATTTTGGGGATAGCCAAAGTAGTCATTGACCACAGACTTTCAATGAATTGAATGCATCCATACACCTTAATGTACACTGCTGGCCACCCAAATTGCAACACCAAGAAAAACAAGAGATATCACAACAAAATTTATTGTGTAGATAACATGTTGACCAAGTAACAAATGATTAAATTTACAGCATTCTATGAAGCGTGGTTCCTGCCAAAATCAGTACCCAGAGTAGCCGCCGTTGTTGGAGATCACAGCTGCCACACGCCTCGGCATTGATTCAAAGAGACTTTGAATGTGTTCTTGGGGTACAGCAGACCAAGCAGCTTCCACACGTTGCCAAAGTTGATCTGGTGTGACAGCTGGGGATGAACTCTGGGTCAGTCGTTGAGCAACCATGGACCACATGTTTTCTATCGGCGAAAGATCCGGAGAGCGCGCCGGCCAGGGAAGCAATTCAATCTGGTGATTGACGAAGAACCCTTGGACAATGCGTGCCACGTGTGGCCGTGCATTATCCTGCTGAAATATGGCTGTTGGCAAGCCCTGAATGTAAGAAAGGACAACTGTCTCCAACACCTCGGAGATGTAGCGCTGGCTGGTTAAAGTACCGGCAATGCGTACTAGAGGAGTGCGAGAGAGATATCCGATACCGCCCCATACCATAATACCCGGTGCAGGACCAGTGTGACGGTGCATAATGCAGCTGTTCAGCATCCTCTCTCCACGGTGTCTCCAGACTCGAATCCGACCGTCGTGGTGTTGCATACAGAAGCGTGACTCGTCAGTAAAGAGAATTTCATTCCATTCTGTCGTCCACATCCTTCTTTCATCGCACCATTGGCGGCGGAGACGTCTGTGGTTCCGCGTCAGAGGTAGACAAAGCAACGGACGTCTTGCGGACAGACCATTCTGCTGTAAACGACGTCGAATGGTACGCGCAGACACTGGATGATGCGTTACAGACTGAATCTGCTGTGATATGGTTCGTGATGTGACTGAGCGGTCCGTCACTTCCATGCGTACAATCTGCCTGTCATCACGTGACGTGGTGCACTGAGGTCGATGCGGTCGATCACGTCTGTCCGTCGTACCCTCCTGCACCCAACGATCACATATCCGCATCACAGTTGTTTGGTTTCGTCCAATACGACGACCGATTTCCCTGAAAGATAACCCACAATCTCGGTATGCCACTATCCTTCCTCTGTCAAACTCGGATACTTGATCAAAAGATGATCGTTGTTTCCTACGAGGCATAATTTATCGTTTTTTTGAAAAAAAAGCAAGAAAAACACAATTGCTGTACTTGAAACCGTCGAAATCTCCAAGCCTTAAATAGCGCTTTGAGGTGGCGCCACAGGCGCGCTTGATGTGCGTCTGCGCTGAAATTCTAATCATTTGCATATCTCACCTCAGCTAATGCATGTTGTAAATTTCATATTATTTGCATGCTTCCTTCAGGGTGTTGCATTTACGATGGCCAGCAGTGTATTTAAAGTCATTTGGCTCACCCTGTAAATAAATTCCCAGTCGATTGCTGTCAAAAAAGATATTGAAAACCGTTAGATATCTTCTTATAAATAAAAATGAAATTCTGTTTGTTTGTTTGTTTGTTTGTTTGTTTATTTGTTTGTTTGTTTGTGGATTTGAGTTGTATACAAATCCACAAAAATGGACATATCAGCCTGAAATTTTGCACAGATATGTAAAATAATATAGAATAAATCATAGTCCACTTTAAAACTTTGAAAGTCCACCCGTTCCCGGAATTTAAGAGATTTTTTATGTTCTCCACGCAAAAAGCTTTCCGTAATTGTAACCCCTGTAGTGAAAAAAGTGTGAAATAAGGATCGTGGTTGCCATGTCTGGCGATTTTGCCGAATAAGATGTTTTAAATTCTCAAAGTAAAAATAAAAGAATAATAATGATTTTTTTTTTGTTAGTTTATATTCGTATGGTTATTTTTTTTTAAATTATAATATCGCGTGAATGGGAAATCGGAGCAGGAATGAAATGTTTTATACGCAAAACAATAAGAATTGAAGATTACCGAGGCTAATAGGTAATTTTTTTTAGTTTGGCGAAAAAATAAAATGGCTCAAATGCCGATTTTAAGAAAGTGAGTTCTAGCGGTTTGCACAGATTTCGGCTTGGCGCAATTTATTGAGAGCTTAAGGAAATAGATTTTTGAAAACATGTGTAAAGGTTTTATTAGAATACAGCGTTAAATTTTAATGATCCGTGAAGAAATAATGCAGTTGTCAAGGGATTTCAAGCGATCTATCTCCAGAATTCTCGCCAAATGAGTACATTGATTTAAGCTGGGGGAATTCCGCCAAATTTCAGAAAATTGAAATCTTCTCATTTACTACATCGGAGTAACGATGAATAAAACACGTTATAGTTGATAATTTTAAAAATATCGGCTGTATTAAGGGATTCCACTATTGAAATAAAGGCTTGCTTTACTTTTTCGCGGTCGAACCATTTTCCATATTGATTGTTGCTAAGTCAATGCTTCGAATGATTTCCTGAAAAAACGCTTGCACAATGGCGTATGTTGGCACTTTGGCGAGGCTTAGATTTGAACTGGATTTTATTTGAGACTGGGATATATAATGACACTGGTTATAGATAAAAATGAATGTTGGTATGTGTGTATGAGGTTGAAAAACTCTAGCTCCGTTGCACCATGAAATTTGGTTCACAAAAGTCTTTTATCATGGAGAAGCTTTTTATGGTATCCGTTTTCCTCTAACTTGCCACTAGGTGGCGCAGCAGAACGTCGAATTCTATTCCGTTTAGCCGTTTACTATCCGAATATCGTCGAACCGATTTCGATGAAATTTGGTACTCGCGGATATTAGAACACGGAGAATATTTTTCAGTATCCATTTTGCTGTAACTTGCCGCTAAATGGCGCTGCAACTCATCAACTTCTATACCGTTCGACCGACCGGCATAAAATTTCTTATACTTACACATTTCAGCACGAAGAATATATTCTAACTGTGTTCCTTTTGATGTTACTCACCACTAGATGGCACTGCAATGCATTATTATTTTAACTCGCCACTAGATGACGCTGCAGCAGGCCAAATTCTTGACCATTCAAACGGTCGCTATGAAAATCAGTATACATAGCTATTTGAACAATGAGAATATTTTGGCGTTATCTATTTTGCTATAACTTGCCACTTGACGGCACTGTAGCAAATCATTACTTTAATTAACCACTAGATCGCTCTGCAGTGCATCACTTCTTGACTGTGCAACTGATCGCTATGAAAATAGGTATACATAGATATTTGAACACGGGGAAGAGTTTGGCGCTATCCATTTTCCTATATAATTTGCCACTAGATGTCGCGTCAACACATGAACTTCACAGGGCTGTCCAGCCGTTCGTCCTGAAATTTCGTATTCATCGATATCTGAATGCGAAGAATATTTCCGCCGTATCCGTTTTGCTAAAACTCGCCACTAGATTGCGCTACGCCGCATGACCTCCTGCACCGTACAAACGATTGCCTTGAAATTCGGTATGCATGGTTATTGAACACAATATAAAGCGATATCCATTTTGCTATATCTCTTTATTACAATAAATAGTAATCACCACAAATCGTAATATCAAAAAGTCCATTCATTCCCGTGCGAAGAACGGGTACTTCAGCTAGTTATAATATAGTTCTAAATACAAAAGTTCAAAACTCTACGGGTTAAAGTTTTAGAGTTATACAAAATACGAAATAATTTTTGGCGCCAAATTTGGCGATATTTCGGCGAAACTCGTCAAGGTCGACGACATTTGACGAGATTTTAAGCATGGACCAACAATGACAGATTATCGCCAAATTTGGCGATATTTCGCCAAAACTCGCCAAGAACGATGACAAATGGCGATACTTTGGGCATGGACCAAATGACTGACTATCGCCAAATTTGGCGACATTTCGGCAAAACTCACCAAGGTCGAGGACAGACGGCGAGATTTTGAGCATGTACCAAACAATGACTGTCTACAATTGTATTATATTGAAGATGTCCATAGACATTAAAGTACTGAAATTCTTATCGGTGGTCCTGTAAATAAACTCTCCAGTAGATTTTAACCAAAAATCGAGATGCACGACTAGATGTTACAAGAATCTTATATATGAAATTTCATAATAGTTTTTGAGATTTGAGAGTTAATATGCACACACGTACACAAAAAAGTCGCCAAGCTTGGCGACTTTTGGCATAGTTCTTGAGGGAGGCACGTGACCGTGGTCGGACCATTACCTAACTTATGTGGTAGGACGGTATTGTGCTTGAAATGGATGAATCCCCTAAAATTGCCATTGACCGTAATGTATTGGAAATCTTTTGAGTGTTCCTGTAGCAGAACTGTAAATGATAAAGACACTTTTTTTAATGGAGAAATTCATTTTCTAACTCTTTACAGCATATATCACTTCTGAGTCGTTTGAAATAGCCCAATAGCTCTAAAAAACGCTTTGATGAATTTCGGCCCATTGTGCGTAATGTATTTCGAATATTTTAGGCGGTTCTGTAGATAAACTATCCAGTCGAATGGAACCGAAAGGGGAGGTGCACAACTAGATATTACAACAATCCTAAATATGAAGTTTCGACATTCTACGCCTAATAGTTTTTGAGATATGCGAGTTTAATGAATTTCGGCCCATAGAGCGTAATGTATTTCGAATCTTTTGGGCGGTCCTGTACATAAACTATACATTCAATTGCGACCAAAAGAGGAGGTGCACAACTAGATTATAGAACAATCCTAAATATCAAATCTCAACATTCTACGACCAATAGTTTTTGAGATATGCGAGTTACATACATACGTACGTACAGACGGCATGGAAAAACTGACCACAATAAACTCGCCGCTGGTCAAAATGAGTTGCAGACGCGTTAATATGACCGTGCATGCTAGCCTACGATGAGATGCATCGAAAAAATTCTTAAAATTAAATTTAGAGGTAGTCAAAATCGGTTTTTTTTTGTCGAAATTTGGCCCCCAAAATTTTTCGGGATCACATTACTTCCTTATACTACGTACAAGGAAGTAAAAAGACAAAAAACACCGGGCACCAACTGCCCATTAACCTGCAATTCAAATCAAAGGAGAATCAAATCCATCCCAACCGCCAGCGTGCCCGGCCGTTAGCATCACTAGTCCTACTGAACCCCCCCAGCCACCAACTGCTGGACTAGATCATTTGCTGACTGGACAGCCGCGGAGGATTGGTACTTACCCTCGGGTTCAGTACAGAACCCGGTACCTCCCCGGCATGGGACGCTGCGGTGTGCCGTTGGGAAGGACAACCGCAGGCCCAGTCTTCTATATGTAACTGATCCACATAAAGTTTGTTATTGTTGGAGACTGGGATTCTCAACAATGTAATTGTGGGCATGCACTAACTTGGTTAGGACAGGCGAGACAGCTAACAATCCGGACTACAATGGTTCCAGTCTCAGCCTTTTTTGTTTCTTTTTTTACGATGTGTTAACCCTTTGAGGCACAACCCTTTCCCAATGCTGAAAAAAGAGCAGCCGTTGCCATCGCTCGACTTAACTACCAGCAAGGAGGATCCTTTTTTGACGACAGCTGGCTGTGCCGCACAGCCAGCTGCGTCAAAAAAGGGTCTCTAGATCTGTGACACGCGATGAACATATCGATCGTCCGCCATATTGCTGGTAGTTAAGTCGAGTGATGGCAACGGCTGCCCTTTTTTCAGCCTTGGGCAATAGTAGTAGGTAATCAAGAGTTCACCTCAGCCGCAGCCATGTTAATTCGCCGCAGCCGAGCGCAACTGTATAACTGCTTTCCCTAGGCTGAGCGGGGAAGGGGGGCGTGGTCGGACCGGATGTGGGGAGAGGATGTTCGAAGGGTTGATAAGATTTTTTTCCTTTTTTTCAAATAAGGGGACTTGTAATTTTTTTCAGATTGTGACATATTTTACAAATAAGGGGACTTGAAATTTTTTCAGACTTTAAGATATTTTTGAAATAAGGGGACTTGGAAAATTTTTCAGACTTTAACAATTTTTCAAATAAGGAGACTTGTAATTTTTTCAGACTTTAACATTTAGTATCAAAATAAGAGACTTTGACATAATTTTAAATAAGCTATATGAATTAAACCTGAAATAAAAAATATTATTATAAAATGAGGACCCACCAGCCGCCCGGTAGAACTCGTCTACCGCCTCATTTCAAATAAAAATTCTTACTGTGCCTTTCCCCATCACGCTAGCCTCGCATGAATGGAGACAGGGCGTAGCACAGAGGATGCGTTGTTGTTTTTGTTTCTTTAAATAATAATTAACTATGTGGAGCAAACAAATGAACAACATCCCCAGGAGGCCTACAAACAAAAGAAATCTCCACACAGTATACTACTGCTATTCACTTATTAAAATGTATATATATTTTTATTTTTTTTACAAACACTCATAATGGCCATGAGCGAGTGTATGCACTCCATCCTCTAAAACATATCGCTTATCATCAAAAGCGCTTAGAGCTACCTTATTCTGACAAATACTGAATAGTTTGTGCTTCTCACTTTGGATTCGATAATTAAGTTCTTTTGTACCGTCTAAAGATTGTAAGCATCTATAATATTGCTCATGTGTTAGGCGTTTGCGTATGACATGACGTGCAACCCCCTTTGCAGTCTTTTTTTCACAGTCTTCAGTTAAGATGGAGTACATCTTTGCTCTTAACCCCACAAATTCAAGGATAGGTTTGCCATTCAACTCATCCTTGAAACATCCAATCTTCTTTTTGTTGATGCTGCTATAGAGAGGATGATCTTGCGGGTAATCTGAAGTATCATAGATGTGGGCATATTGCTGCATATCTTGATAAACATCCTCTGTGAAAATTTCATAAGTGAGAGAGTCAGTATCCGTGAAGAGCAGATTTGCGTTACCCCCGTATTGCTTTTTTATGACATTATAGTGGAAATCATACATTATTAATTTGCTGAGTTCTAAGATGCAGAACCCAGCATAGATGGGACGATTTAATTTTAACGTTTTCTTGATGCGTTTCACTGCCACCAGATCTTCGTTAAATATTGTGAAACTTTGGAACGTTGGACAAGCCACTCGTTTTTCGGCAATTTTTTTGTTGTTCACCAATTCGAGATTTATTCTATTTCTTACATTCTCCATGGTCTTGCCGTATACCGAATTGTTCATGAGTTTGAAAAAATCTTTTTCAAACGTTGAAGTGGCGTGCTTTCTTTTTTCAGTATTGAACTCTATATACTTCTTTAACCATGGAGACTGATCAAATTGCAACACTTTATGAATTTTAGTAATTTTTAAGCCTAGTTGAGTATACAGTTGCAAATTTCTATAATGTGTAATGTAATTTTTTTTATCTTTTAAATTTGGAATTAATTTGGTTGAATTAGTATATGCTATATCTTTTATCATGAATAGTGATAACATTGAAAGATCCTTAAGGGTGACAGTTAATTTCTCGGGAGCTAGGGGGTAGTCATTATGCGCATCATGCAGTTCTTGGGGATACTCCAAGTCCACTTCTAGTATGCAGCCTTGCGGTCCGTCTGCAGGCATCGATAAAATGGTGTTTATATCAATGTCTTCAGGTGATACCCACTTAAAATTACCGTGTGGTAAGCTCTGTACCATACTTGCGCCGTATAAATTATTACAATCTAAATATTGTATGTATGAGCTAGGCTTTGAAGGGTCATAACCCTCTAAATATTTGTTATTGGCCTGCGCCCAGCGTTTGGTGATGGTGGATATACCTCCTCGAATGCCCCTCTCGATAAACAAATGCATGTCTATGTCCGTGAATAACTCTAGGGGTCGTTCCAACATTTTAAGGGAAGCTTGCCATGCAAGTCCCGGAGCGGTCATGAGATGTGCAGCATCCAAGTCGTAATACTGTTTGCACAGCTTCCTAAAGTTTTGGAACATCTGCCAACTGAAGGACACCACTTTTAACATACAAGTCGTGGTACTCTCCCAGATTTTGGATGTTGAAAGCTTGCCAAACAGTTTGTGCATGTGCGTACTCTTCATCAGAAATAGACTCCTGTGTCAAACTACTAAAAAATGCTTCTTGAGGAGGTAGGCAGGTCTCATAGAATTTCTCAAAACAGGACATGTACTCATAGGGGTAGACACCTTTTCTTAGCAGCAAATCTATATGTTGCGATATATTTTCCTTTAGAAGGGTGAACTTATCCTTGGGTAAATTGGAAACTAGCTTCTCTATGGAGGTTGACATAAATTGGAAGCTATCTATGAATTGCAGGGAGACTTTGATATTTTTATACTTTTTGGACAAGGAGAAGGAAATATATTTTTCTATGTTAGTTGGAATAACATCGATTTGGTGATCTTTAAATTTTCCTAGTCCTTGCATTATTATATGGCTGTCATAGTTCTTGCTATTATGCATGACCACGGGGATCTTCTTCTGTAAACGGTACTTTAAATTGCATTTATTATGCAAAGCCCCTCTGTAACGACCGGTAAGATGATCATGATCCCTTACACGATCATTACCTAACGACTTCTTACATAAAAAGCAGTTCACCGTCTTCTGAAAAGCCTGCTCGTCTTGCGGGGACATCTGGATGGGAACGTTTGCTGTTAATTTAGCAGACAGTTCATCTTTTTCCTTAATCAAATTTGATAAAAAATGATCCACTGCATTGGGTCCTCTATAATATTGAATGGGCTTGTACGATTTACCATCTGGCCCTACAATGATATAAGCATATCCACATGCCATGTGCTGACTCTGCTTGTGGGTGAAGGACTGCCGAGGGTTCGGTTCTGCCGCGCTGATCGGGATAATTAAAGACTCAAAATCTGCATAGATTACATAGGGAAGAGGATGTTGATAGTGTTGTTTCTTAAAATATAACAAACTATCTTCTTCTGTGGGCATGTAAATTTTTTGTACTGCATGTTCCTTACAATACGGTATGTGTTCTTTTAAACTCCTCTCTTCCGTAAATCGATGCATGCATCGATAACAGTAATAAGTTTGACCATTATGATGTGTAAGATCGCCCAATAATCTTGAAAAACTTCTAATGAGACAATAATGTTGGGTTTCTTCATTGGCAATGAGTAATAAATTAATGCAGTCTTCATCTTCTCGGTTTGAAATAAACAAAGGGAAAACTTCCTTTTCGTATCCGTATACGTTTATCCGCAAATTGTTCAGTTTTTCTATGAGAGGCATTTTTGATATGGGTACCGGAAACTGTATATTTCCCGTCTTGATTTCCTTTTCGAAGGCTTCATAATGATACATTCGTTCAGGATAATCTTTTCGATCGATATTCATCATGTGAACAAGTAAACACCATACCAAACACTTTTGATCTTCATTTTTGATATTAACTATTGCCTTCTTAGCTGCAAGTTGAGGGGGGAGGGGGATGTAACTGCTCGCCGCTAAAGGATGGTAGACTGCACAACAAAGTTCTAATTTTAAAATTTTGTGCAATACCCAACCGGAACCTCTCTGTGTGAACTCATCAAAAGTATTTTCAATTTTTTCTTGGGCCTCTTTAATATGCCCTTCGATGGTAAAGGGTGCAAGCTCAATTAGACTTTTGCACCGGAAGTGGCAAGTGATTATATCTTCCTCAACCTCTTGGCTTATGCGCGACATCTGCACTTTTAATACCGCGTACCACTTGATTGGATTATCTTCTAATTCCTCTTGCAAATATTGATGTATTTTAGGTGAAGCTTCCTCAAAAAACAATTTTAAATCCGCTTCGTTTTCTTCACTAGGCTCTATCTCGTGGGATGAAAAAACATCCAAAATTTTTTGTTTCTTAGCCCGCTTTGAATTGGAAGTGGATGGACCTGCCTTGCGTTTTTTATGGCTTACGCGGATATGCTCCTGGAGTTCAGTTTTTAGCGAAAATTGCAGGGGGCACTCATGGCATTGGAAGCCTCGACTATGCAATTGAATATGCTTATTTAAGTCATGTTTTCGGGTAAAACTTTTCTGGCACACTTCACAAGTAAAGGGTTTAATGCCAGCATGGATCTTCATATGGCGAATTAACGACCTCTTTTCTGTGAAGGATTTTCCACATTGGTCGCAGATCTATAAAAGATCCAAAAAATGCGACTTTAGAATACTTATTTAAACCTACATACAATAAACCTACTAGAAAAAATACCCTAACCTATGTATGGATTGTACCCTAGTAAATAAATACAAGTAACCTATTTCGTACCTTAGACTTACCATACTTTTTAACATAAAATACACAATAAAAAAAACAATCATACCTTAGAATATATTCAATAAAAACCCAATCCTATCAACACCAAAATTTTTTTAAACCATAAACACATTTTTTAAAAGTAATCAACTTAGAAAAAACACATTTTTAAATAAGCAACGCTAAATTTTTTAAAACCATAAACACATTTTTTAAAGGTAGAAAAAAAATATTTTTAATTAAATAAAGCTAAGCGTATCAACGCTAAATTTTTTTAAACCATAAACACATTTTTTAAAAGTGGAAAAAATATATCAACCCATTTTTAAATAAATAAACAAAGCGTATCAACGCTAAATTTTTTTAAACCATAAACACATTTTTTAAAAGTAGAAAAAATATATCAACCCATTTTTAAATAAATAAACACAGCGTATCAACGCTAAATTTTTTTAAACCGTAAACACATTTTTAAAATAAATAAACACAGCGTATCAACGCTAAATTTTTTAAAACCATAAACACATTTTTTAAAAGTATAAAAAATATATCAATCCATTTTTAAATAAATAAACAAAGCGTATCAACGCTAAATTTTTTAAACCCATGATATGCATTTTTTAAAAGTAGAAACAATATATCAATCCATTTTTAAATAAATAAACACACCAAAATTTTTTTAACCATAAACACAGTTTTAAAAAGTAGAAAAAATACATCAATCGATTTTTAAAATAAGCGTATCAACGCTAAAAATTTAAAAGTATTCACACCACATGAACCCTAAGTACTTTTTAATATAAACATACCTTACTAAAAATATATTTGCAGCATGCACACATTTTTATCATTTGAAATAATTACCTAAACTTAAAAAGTGCAAATGCACTAAACATACAAATTTTTAAATATCCCTTTACACTCAACTCTTATTAAAACATGAACTGGTAGTGATCCAAACACACAAGTCTTTACTAAAATAACTGCATATGACTCTGCACTTAAACAGCATTACATAATAAAATTTCATTATTTATTTACGTATTGAGCATAACGCTAAAAATCTGATGTATAGTAAAAGTGTTCTAAGTACTTTTTAATTTATGTCATTAATACACTCAATCTTACTGAGTACTTATTATCAGAACATGAGACATGCTTTGATAATCATCCTTCTAATAAAAGTATCAATTTTACTTCGCATCGTTTTTAAATAAATATTGAATAGCCTCTTATTTTTAAATACACTGATACGATGCTTTTCTTTAAAATATACTTTAAAATAACACTTACGTGACCAGTAGAGGGTCCCGCTTGTAAATCACTAGGTACCTCTTGAGCATCGGTGGATCCTGGTTGAGAATCCCAATTGATAGATTTATCCAAATCATTCGGGTTCTCTACAATGTCAAGAATTTGATGAAGATCCTCCAGGGGGATCCCGAATTCATTCAACTGAAAAATATAAAAAATAGAATTAGGTTATTGCAACATACTTATTGCAACAATCACCGTATAGGGTAAACCACACATCCTGCTCATTAGACTCTGTCACTTCTGCAGGCGCTCGTTTAATACTCGAGTGAAAGGTGTGATTGTAGCTGTGCACCAATTGGTCCAAAACGTCTATATAGCGGTAAGTTCGTTTACTCGTGAAATATTTCCACATTTTTGTTTTCAAAGTACGATTAAACCTCTCTACAACGGACGCCTTTGTATTATTGTACGTCGTGAAAAATCGCACGTTTTGTTGCTTTAAAAAAGATTGGAACTTTGCATTTTTAAATTCGGTACCTTGATCCGTCTGTAAAAGTTTAGGTTTACGCTCCGAAAAGAAGGAACGGAAAGCATTCACAATATCCTCTCCCCGCTTCGATTTAAGGGGGGCCACAAAACTATATTTTGATAGGACGTCTGTACATGTCAGGAGGTATCGGTATTGATCATTGTACTGTTTTAAATTTTGTAGATCCACTAGATCCGCTTGCCACTGATGATCTTTCGCATAAACAATTACTCGATTTGTCGGGAATTTCCTGCGCGCCGGTCTGTGAAGAGTGTATGCGTCCACCCCTTGTAACCAATTCCGAATTTGCGGTTTGCTTACTCTTCCTCGAGCAGCACGGTATAAGGCATTTACACCACCAAAACTTGCCTCGTGAGCTGGGTCGTGATACGCTTTCTTCATTGCAGCATAAAATATGATTATTCGTTATATTAATCCTCAATCGCATATTCATCACAGAGAAAACGTTATGTTTCCCGTTTCATTTAAGTGTAAAACAAAATCAACCGCAAACTTATCACTTCCGGTAAAACTATAGATGAGCGTCAAACTTATACACATACACATATACATGCATGTCACTCCTACAACTTCACTCGACCAATTCATTTTGAAAACTAAAGTATAACACAATACACCTACAATTTTATACCTGAAGGATTCTCGGCCTAATGGACAACAATCATTAGCCTATGAATTCTTTTGTAGGTTGCGCGTTCAAATTTGAAAATTTTTTTCCAAGTCCCCTTATTTCAAAAAATATGTCACAATCTGAAAAAAATTACAAGTACCCTTATTTGAAAAATATGTCACAATCTGAAAAAAATTACAAGTCCCCTTATTTGAAAAAAAAAAAAAGGAAAAAAATTCTTATCAACCCTTTGAACATCCGGTCTTAGCATCCGCTCCCCACATCCGGTCCGACCACGCCCCCCCCCTCTCTCTCGACCCAGGGAAAGCATCGAACAGCACCGGCGAATTAACATGGCACCGGCTGGGCAGAACTCTCATTTATCTACTACTGGCAATCTATCCGGCTGTTCTCGCATTCTTCCATTTTTCAGCAGATGTCAGTGCTGTTAAAAATAATCGTGACCATTTTTTTACGGGAAAGGACGTGCTAAAAAGTAAAGGATTCTCGTGGAACTATGTCACCCGCGACTATTTTTATAGAAATCAAATCTATTCTTCCTGACTGGCAACAGTCAAAACGTCAGAGTTGGGTGGTCCCAGAGCGGGAACACTGCGCGTTAAAGGGTTAATGCAGGCGATAAAGAAGATTATTCGAAAGCCGTATGGAATTTAAGTTTACGATCATTTATTGACTGAAATGAAGGACTATCACGCTGTGGAAGGAATTATCTAGGAAGTGGTTAATATGTTAACTAATTAAATTCTGTCCGGTCATCACAACCAGGGACTGATTTCAGGCAGGACATTCGTGGCAAGCGCCCTGGTCCCCAAATTACCCTTTAAGTTTAAAAACTTGCAAATTTTGATTTTAATTTAAAATAAGAAATGGAGAAACTAATTTTATGAAAAACAATAGTAATAATAATTACTCCGTTACTATTTCATAGCGATAGCATTATATCACAATTTTTAGTTAAATGGTATCGTTAGGGTTGCCAACTATCCCGCGAGAGCCGGAACGTCCCGTTTCTAGGGGTTTAGAAGCAACATCTCGCGAAAGGTGTGTATACAAGACGCCATATGTTCCACTTTTTGAATAGAATAAGTAACTTTAATAATGTGATAAATTATAATGGACTACGAAGAGAATCTAAACATTAAGTTTCTTTCCTGAATAAATAGGATCTCAGCAAAAGTGATTGTGTACTTTCTTTTCTAAGTAAGTAATATTATGATTTTAGTAAAAGTGGTTTAATATTCTTGTTTTTACCGAGTAGATAATTTTAATAGTAAGGGTCATTCCATTTCAAATCAACCAATAAATTTCAAAAATGTCACCCACCGTCTCTGATTTCTTTGAAAATTTTTATAAATGTAGCCATTAGTGTTCTAACTAACAATATAAAATTTTACTTCAATATCTCTAATACTTTTTAAGATAAAAATTATTAAAATAATGGGAAAGTGACCATAAATGGCGTTTTTGCAAACAATTATTTTAATGGTGCTTTTTCAGATAAAAAATTATAACTTTCTTTATTTTCAATTACTACTTACGTACCTACGTACGTACGTACAGACGGCATGGAAAAACTGACCACAATAAACTCGCCGCTGGTCAAAATGAGTTGCAGACGCGTTAATATGATCGTGCATGCTAGCCTACGATGAGATGCATCGAAAAAATTCTTAAAATTAAATTTAGAGGTAGTCAAAATCGGATTTTTTGTCGAAATTTGGCCCCCAAAATTTTTCGGGATCACATTACTTCCTTATACTACGTACAAGGAAGTAAAAAACAGTATAGCGTTTCAGGGGGTAGATAAACTATCCAGTCGAATGGAACCGAAAGGGGAGGTGCACAACTAGATGTTACAACAATCCTAAATATAAAGTTTCAACATTCTACGCCTCATAGTTTTTGAGATATGCTACTTTAATGAATTTCGGCCCATTGAGCGTAATGTATTTCGAATGTTTTGGGCGGTCCTGTAGATAAACTATCCAATCGAATGGAACCAAAAGGGGAGGTGCACAACTAGATGTTACAACTATTCAAAATATGAAGTTTCGACATTCTACGCCTAATAGTTTTTGAGATATGCGAGTTTAATGATTTTCGGCCCATAGAGCGTAATGTATTTCGAATCTTTTGTGCGGTCCTGTACATAAACTATTCATTCGATTGCGACCAAAAGGGGAGGTGCACAACTAGATCATAGAACAATCCTGAATACCAAATCTCAACATTCTACGACCCATAGTTTTTGAGATATGCGAGTTACATACATACATACGTACGTACGTACGTACAGACGGCATGGAAAAACTGACCACAATAAACTCGCCGCTGGTCAAAATGAGTTGCAGACGCGTTAATATGATCGTGCATGCTAGCCTACGATGAGATGCATCGAAAAAATTCTTAAAATTAAATTTAGAGGTAGTCAAAATCGGATTTTTTGGCAAAATCGGATTTTTTTGGAAATTTGGCCCCCAAAATTTTTCGGGATCACATTACTTCCTTATACTACGTACAAGGAAGTAAAAAGCGAATTATAACAGTGGAGAATTCTTATAGGCTGGATTTCAAACATATTTCAGACTAAAGGATAGGACAAAGATCTGTTTTGGAGGAATGTGAATTCATGCATGTCCTTATGAAAATAAAATTAATATAGTCTCCTAATTTGAAATATGAATTAACCATTAATAGCATAAAAAATGTACATAAATAAAAACTTTATCGTTGTCGTTAGGTCTTTTATCTATTTTTTTAAACAAAAATTAAGGGGAATCTCTTTAACTTTTAACGCGCTGTGTTCCCGCTCTGGGAACACCAACCTCTGACGTTTTGACTGTTGCCAGTCACGAAGAATAGATTTTATTTCTATGAAAAGAGTCGTGGGTGACATAGCTCCACGAGATTCCTTTACTTTTTAGCACGTCATTTACCGTCAAAAAATGGTCACGATTATTTTTAACAGCACTGACATCTGCTGAAAAATGGAAGAATGCGAGAACAGCTCGATAGATGGCCCAATGCTGAAAAGAGGGCAGCCGTTGCCATCGCTCGACTTAACTACCAGCAAGATGGCGGACGATCGAAACGTTCATCGCGTGCCACAGATCTAGAGACCCTTTTCTGGCGCAGCTGGCTGTGCCAGTTTTTCAGCATTGGGAAAGGGTTGCGCCTCAAAGGGTTAAACGACAGTTGTGCATTTTTAGTTTACAGTGTAGGTAAACGAAGTTTAAATACTTTGCTTTAGTAACTCCGTCGGATTAACAAAAAATACTACGTATCAAACAGGCATGGCTTACTAAAAAATTATCCTGCAACTTTTAACAATTCTGAATCTTTTAACAATTCTGAAAACTTTGAACAATTCTGAACTTCCCTCAGTGAATTCCCCTTCTCTCCTAAGTCCCATTACAAAACTGAATTGCTTGAAAAAGTCGCCTGTTCCCACAGACAAACACCATACACGGAGGGTTGAGAATATGTTCCGAATGAACTTCACGCCATCCCACTACGCGGATCAGGTGGTATTGAAGGGGGGTTGCTTCTACTCCCACCTCCCTGTCCCATTTTTCTGAATTCCCCGGAGTTATTTTACATAACGATGGGAAATGTCAGTGAGATATTTCAGTGAGATACCCTCGGTTTGATGGCTCCATTATCCCACGCGTGCGGCCATGCCTCTTGCTAACTCAATTTTTTTTTGGGGGGTTTGTTAAAAAACATTGTGGGAGAGTTCTGGCAGGTCATACCCCTGTGGGATTAAACGGTGATTAAAACCATTACAGCAATTACTGAACTGCCAACTATATATATTTTGTGTATTGGGAGGAGGGGGGGGTGGTTGGAAGTGTCATTATACTATATGTGGTCCAGAGTAACACACAAGTGGCACGTGAGTTTGAATGCATGCATTAAATTCTCTCACATATTCACCAAAGTTGGAAAAACGTCACTCCAAAACTAAAAGAGTTGATAGCCACTCAAGCATCTAACTCTTAAAAGAGTAAGTACTCATTCTTCCATACAATGATTAAATCATCTATGGAAAGTAAAGAGTTGAAAATTTGTACTTTGATAAAGTGAATAGTGACTCTTTCAGAAACAATCTGCTTAAAAATCTCTCATGGTGGATTGAATGTATTCACACTTTTGAGAAGTGGAACTCATTGGCTTCTGTTTGAAATCATTATATAAGTGACTAACCGTTCTTTTTGTTTTAGAGTGACCGTTCAATTTTTTCGATGCAAACTTGTTTTTGAAATATTACTACCGTGTTTACTGGCGTAATAGTCGCACTTTTTTATCAAATTGTTTATTGTGAAAGACTGGCTGCGGCTGTTATTCGAGGAAATCTGCTTCATAAGATTGCATTCTCTGGTGCTTAAACATTACTGGTAGGGACGTAGCCAGAGGGGGCTGAGGGGGTTGCTGACCCCCCAAAATGGGAGCCTTTACTTAGCTTACAATTTGAAATTTTCTTACAATTGAGCTTTAGCTTTAATTTTGATACCCAGCCCACCACGAAATAAAATCCCGGCCACGCCACTGATTACTGATATAAAAAATGCATTATAATAAAATTAGTAACTTACCAAATTTTTCCAAACTATGGGCTGTTTATTAAATAATCTTTTCTTCAGTTTCACACAAAAGAAAGGCAATTTCCTTCTTGTGGTAATATATTTACAGGCATAAAATTCAGAAATAATCATTGATAAAAATTTCTAATTATATAATACAGGGGTGGCCAACCTGCGGCTCGCGAGCCACATGCGGCTGTTTGAAGGATTATCTGTGGCTCTCGATAAATGTACCCGAGTTCCCTTTTCATTTTTGTTTTATTATATTTTTAAAAATTATTCCCGTTCTTATTATTGTTCCGTATGTGTTTCAAAATGTCTTTTGTGGCGGGAACGAGGGTTGTTCAACGTTCATCCCCAACCAAAACTAAATACATATTATAACTAAATCATGACTTATATTTCTGGAATATAGGAAATTATTGTATATATGTATTAGGTCCTGTTTCGAAATTTAAAGAATGTCACCGACAAAAAGTTGAGCCTGCCAACATTTTTTCACAAAATAAACCAAAACCTGCAGCCTTTTCTAGCAGATTCTGTCGTACTTTAATACTTATAATATAGCCTTTTCTCCCAACAATTGCAACTCTTGTCTCCAACCGTGCCCACGAAAAAAAAAAAAAAAAAAAGCTTTTTGTTTTGGCCAACAGATCTAAGCAAACATGAGCTAGCTATCTCAGTTAGCTTAGATTATCGCTAAATCCTAGCAAACTATATCAATCGTAAATGGCTAAAGCTCTTGCTGAAATGTAAACATCGCTATCTCAGAAATAGTAATTACATTTGGACAATGCTTTTAGCAATGGAATTGTTATCTAGAATGCAGTCATACCCACTCCTAATTCTTTATCTTAATGTAAAGTAGGGGAAAGTTGAAGACAAAAGTTACACTTTGTCGAACAGTAAAATGTTTTGAAATTTAAATAGATCTTCTTTCAGAGCTTTCTTGTTTTTAAATCTTTGTACGTTTTCCTACTTTCTTTTGGAAGCACAAATCAAAAGAAATGGAGACCAAAAAACGGAAAGAAAAATTCAGTGTTTACAGAGCTTAGAAACTGGAACATGCATCATAAATTTTTAACCGCAGACTTTAAGACGATTACCATTTTATATGAAGACATAAAAACAGCAACGCTTTAAAATTTATTTAATCTCATCCTTTTTACATCGCTTACTTTTAAAAACTTGCTCTCCAGCTCAGAAAAAAAAAAAAGCTCTCCAAGATGAGTTAGGGGGGAAGGAGGGAGGAAACCGGAAAGGGGGTAGTGGCTTTTTCAAGAAATAGGCATCTTTTTTAATTCCACTTTCTGAAAACGAAAAGCTGAAAAACCTCTGACACCCTGCTTCATTTTCAGTAACCCCACTTAAAAAAATAAGTTAAAAAAAAACAACCTTGATCTTTTATAAACTCCATCGCCTATAAGACAAGATGCGAGCTCTCTCTCTCTTTAAAGACCCCGCCATTTGTTTGAGTGGAGAAGGAAGGCCACACAAACACGCATCAAAAACTCGTAAAAACCCACCTTCCGTTTCGTTCAAAACTTTACGGCCGAATTAAAAAAAGAGGAAGGCAGCACAACCCCCCCACCCCCCAACCATCCCGGTTACATGCTCTTTATGTAATTCAGTTACACAGTCGACCCCGCGAGTCCCTGGGGGACAATACGGAGCTTCAGACTACCAGAAAGGCAAAAGGTCCCACTTCAACTAATTGATATCTTGAATATACGCCGGGTCCCAGAGGAGACCAGGTTGTTTCTGGAAGAAAACAAGTTGTAAGTATATTATATAATCGCACGTAACATGTGATGCGTTGAGTTTTAAGAGTTTAAAATAAGGGGGACTCGCGCAGTTTAATGATGCCCTGTCTAGGGGGTTTGGCGATGTAAAGCAAGGGCTTTTACTTGATGAAGCAGTGAAAGAGGCTCGGAGATATTATATGCATCAAGTTCGATAACTGGGTTTCGCTGAAGTCAAAGCTAATTTTAAAGTTAAGCTGGTTAATTTCATTGCCGCACTGCAATTGAATTTACCTTATTTTTGCCGTTGAGTACCGATTAGCCATGAAATATTAAGTATTTGTCATTGCAGCTGATAGGATACTACAGAAAGAAGACATGTTGTTACTGTAGCAAAAGCAGTAAATGTTTGATTCAAAAGTAGCTACATTTGGTATTATTTGATGATAGTAAGTTATTTACACGATTTGAAGAACGGCAAAGTTTACCAAAACGAGATGGACACACAAAGGGCTCAAATTGGTAGAGCACCAATGAACTGCGAGGGAGTTGTCGGTGGTAGAATTAGAACTCTGCAGTTGGCCCGTACGACATGGTAGTGATAAATCTATAACAAAACAGCAGATAAAACACTTAAGTCCATAAACCAAGGGATGACATCAATCCGCTGAACGAGCTGCATGCTTTATTGAGGTTAAAACTTAAAGAAATTGTTTCAAGCATTATTGAAGTGTCTTTATATTGCACGAAAGAAGGGTGATAAATAACACCAGGCAAATATAATTGCTTCGCATCACCACACGGCATGATGGAGCTCCGTAAACAAAGCGCAACCTCACTGTTAGCAGTCAAACATGGAAGTCCTTTAAAGCTTTACACAAAAAGGCCAGATTTTCACAGCCTGGCGAGGAAAAGTTGAGCCACTCATTAAGCAATTGCCTAGTGAACTTAAGTGATGGGTAAGCGTAACACATATAAAATTTTTGGAAATGAAACGGTCAAGAGAATTTCGCTGAAGCAGGAGTGCCAGAATTCGGCGAATGCCATTACAAAAGCTTGGCAACCCTGCAACACTAGACAGCTTAAGACAGACAGACATCCACAATTTATATTGCACTAAATCCATAGTTCCTTTAGAAGGGAAATACCTTATTCGCAGACACGCCGTCGGGATAACGATAGAAACGGAAGCACTTTTTTATGAAACAGAAAAGCAAACTGGGGAATGAATAAAACTTAATTACAGAATATTTTATTTACGAACAAAAGAAAGAACGAAGCAAAAGAAAATTGTTTTAGAGTGGAAAGATATATGATCTGCATCACAGGCAGAAGTGCAGGAGTCCTAATTCGTTCTACTGTAAATTACAATGTTAATTGCTTAAAATTTACTGTAAAATGAAGTAAATTTTTTCTTACAACTGTAATTATACACGTAATATAATAAAATTACTACCAATATAAACAATTATGGAGTCTATTAAAATTTTTAATTTAAATAAAAATTGAGAAAAAAAGAAGCACGGGGAAACTCAGGATCTTCATGATCCCATTTACAAAAAAGCTTTCTAGGCAATCTTTCACTATCTTTCAAATATTGCGTAAATCCTCTTAATTAACCGAGTCTCTTGAACTATGCATTTGTTTTGCTGATATTGCATCATTCAAAACGAGCTATCTATTCTACCTTAATGCTGTTTTACTGGAGAGATTAGATTGAAAGTTCACCGGCAACAATGACTGTCAGTATGTGTACCATTAATATGGTGGGTATTTTTTACAAATTAAAAACTTATATTAAATAGCATAGTTATACAAATATGAGGGTGCTTCATAATAAAGGTTTCAGTAATCGGTACGTTTTATCAAATAAAATTATTTTAGTTTAAATTCAGCGTCTGGTGTTAAGAGGCAACTTTTTAAAATAGTTTTATGGTCATTTTCAGAGGAGGGGGGGGGGGAAATTAGAGAAATATCTTAAAATTTCTTTCTCAGGCAGTTTTATCAATAAAACAGACTTTTGTCTGTACATTGCATATAATTAAAATCTTTTCCAACACCTCTCCCTTTCATCTCCTAAGAATATGAAAACGACATTCAGACAAAAAGTTCGCCGCCCTGTTTTTATAGAGCAGTTACAAAGAAATCTGCCTTCGAGGAAAATGGGAGTGGTGAATTTTAATGCGTAAAGAACAATATAGCGGTGTTACTCAGTCGAACAATTTTTTTTTCCACTTATTAAAATGGTTTTAGGTAGATATGCAATAAGGTTACTTTAAATCTAGGCTCATATTAAACGCTCGTGCAGCTCCTAAAAAGCGCCTGATTTTTAAGCTACTCTTAGCAACAACAATATACTGTATTTCAGGATTTGCGTAGCAGTTTCCCATTATTGGGACTAAGGTAAAATATCACATTCGGTATTAGCCTCAAATAGGATATTATTTTTTAACAGCTGAAAGTTCCCGTTCTTTGCACAAGTATGCATCATAGTTAAAACAACTACTACGAATCAGTGCATATACAGGGTATCTGTAAAAAGACTGAAATTTCAAAAATTCATAACAGGAAAACGGTTAAAGAAATTCTTGTGTCTGAGCATAACTTTTTTCTCCCAGATTTTCAGATTAAAAAAATTCCGACAGATGGCGCTGTAGACGGTGAACCTGCAAAACAAAGGAAAAGAATTGATAATCAATGCATAATTGCTTGAAACCTTTTAATGAATGAAAATCACAGTACAATATTTTCGAAATGTGCACCATCATCAGCAATCAAATGTCGTAATCGAAGGACGAAATTAGCGGACATTTTCTGTAAAGTGGTCAATGAAACAGCTGCACATTCGTCACTGATTATTTCTTTAATATCTTCAAGTGTTTGGGGATTTTTCCGGTAAACTGCATCTTTCGAGTGACCCCAAAGGAAGAAATCGCACGGTTTCAAGTCTGGTGAATATGGTGGCCAGTCAGTTCCCTTGCCTGTGAAGCATGAGTAATTTAAAGCAATTACCAGGTTATCAAAATACTCCTGCAAGAAACGGAAAACGTCGTCAGTCCGGTGAGGTCTCGCACCATCTTGCATGAACCGGGATGTCGCGGATGAATCGACCACAGCGTTTTCAATGACCACAAACTCGCAGAATATTTCAATATATCGTTTGGAAGTCACTGTATCACGGAGAAGAAAGTGTCCAATTGCACCTCTACTGGAAACAGCTGCCCATACAGCCACTTTTTAAGAATAGAGTGTTTTTTGGAACACACACATGAGGATTCTCAGTTCTCCAAAATTCGCCAATTTTGCTTATTGACGAAGCCATCGAGATGGAAATGTGCTTCATCTGAAAACCAGGTACAGTTCACATCAATATTGCCACGATCAATCATTTCCAGCAAATCATTCGCAAACTGCTTCCTTTTCTTTACGGATGAGGTTCGAAGTGGTTGCTGTGTTTGAATTTTGTACGGGAACAAGTTCAAGCACTTCCGCATTATGGTAAGCACCGATGTTTTGCCCACATGACATACGGCTGCAGTTTTCCTGGCTGATTTTCTAGGAGAGCGGGCAATTGTTTCCTCAACGATCTGTACATTTGCTTCTGTAATAACAGACCGGTGTCGCCCTACACTGTTAATTTTCTCGTCCGCTGCACTACCAGTTCGTTGAAATTTCTCGTACACTGTTTTGATCGTATTCGGCTGCGGACTTTTAGTGACTTGAAATTTGGACTGAAAGCTTCTGCTTGTTGCTGTCACACTCTGCCCTAATCGGTGAAATTTGAAAACTAGGAAAATCCGTTCTTCCAACGAATACGTCATTTTTAACAGTTTCTGAATCTGCTAATCAGCTCTCTACTGATCGTCCAATCACCCACAAACACTCCTTTTAAAGTGAAAACATCAATGCCTTCTGCGGCTGCGTCTTTTGATGATTTGCATAAATCAAAATGGAGCAAACCGTAAAAGAGACTTGCAGCGCCATCTGTCGGAATTTTTTTTAACTAAAAACCTGAAAATCTGGGAGGGAAAATTTATGTTCAGACACAAGAATTTCCTGCAAGAATTATATCTTTAACCGTTTTCGTGTTATGAATTTTTGAAAACCGTCAGTCTTTTTACGGACACCCGGTATATACATACATATATTAACTTCACTGTTCTTGAACATATTGTGCCCCTCCTCCCTTCTCTAATTTGTCGGTCATGCTACTCTTATGAGCCGTTGCGACTTCTCTAACCGACAGTTAAGCAGCGAGTGAAGCATTTGAAGCCCATATCGTGATCGTGAATTAACGCTAGGCACAGAAGGGGAATCTCAACCGACAAAGAGAAGCGAACAATTCAAAGCAAATAAGTAACTAGTGTATTTATTTTTAATCACACCCAATAAATTAAGAAAATGTTTGAAGTTAGGTAAGTGCCACACTCTCCATATATGATGATCCCCATTTGTCTTAAACCGCTCGTTCTAGTACTAAGAGAATTTCACTCATCTTGAAGTTTATTCACTTTAACGATTCAGTACATCACAATGCGTAAGAGTATACGTAAAGCGCAGACAAGTTTCATTTTTTAGGTAATCTCATACATTGACTGAACAAATCAGTTAATTTTCAGATCTCCCATAGGTGACGAACACACTGTGAGAGCTTTTGAAATTCCATGGTACTGCGGTCTTGTAAGAGGATATGCAAATTATTTCTACCCTAAGATTTTAAGTGACTTTTCTAGCATTAGCGAATCGTCAGTTTGGAGCATGCAAAACCCACCATTGTAAATAGTGTTTGCAATATCGGTATTAAAAAGAGTAAGAAAACAATAATTTATAATGAAATAAATAAAAACTTTATGAAAAAACACACATAAAAAGATACTTATCGGTTGGGACGATCATTTCGACAAAAAAAAAAAAAAAATATCGTCGACCTACATCAGTTGCACCCTAAAAAAATTGTGCACCTTCTAACCGCGCAATCAATGTGCGATCCTTGAGCTCACATACTATTTGCACGATCATAGCACAATAGTTTCACGAACATTGACGTCATAACTAAAGTCTTGACGTTAATTATGAATAGATGGATATAACTTAAATTAAAAACAAGTTTATTAATTATACATTAATTTAGTTAAGTACTTCTAGGGCCATTCGTTAAAAGTTAAATTCATATAATTTCTATTGGCAACTCTGCTGCGGAGCTGCAGCATGTGCCGCGCCGCATTTCTTTACTTTGTTACCGAGCAACGAGGCAATTCAAAATGTGTGTTACCGGGTTTACTATTTTAGCTATCAAATTAAAGGTAAATCTTGGTTACACAGTTGCATTACAACTTTTTTTCTGCAATATTTAGTGTTTTTTTAGACAGTGATATTGTGTATAAAACAGAATGGAAATCGCATACAGGGAGAGAAAGCTAAAGATGTTGTTTAAAAAGGTTTTCAGAAAGGAAACTTTTCAAAGGACTGAAAATATGACTTCTTGGGACATACAAATTTAAAAATCCTGTGCGATACCTGTTTATGGAAGAACGAAATTTATTTAATTTTGGCATTAACTTAATTGTGGCAATGTCACAATAATACAGAGGCGTAGTCAGAAATTTTTCATGGGGGGGGGGGGTGTACGACTACTGCAACTCACATATATGCATACATGTGTGATATGGGAGTGAAGAATATACATTTTATATGCAAAAAATTCCTCATGGGGGGTATGACCCCCCTACCCCCCCTCTTGGCTACGCCCCACAGTGGAGTATTTGTGTCAAAATCCTGGCCAAAAATATTTTTCATGTGTTTTAACGTTAAAATCATTACTGTTGACTTTTGACTTACTTTTTAGTATTATGTATTTCTTAAATTATATAAAAAAGCGTGTTGTCGCCAAATTTGGCGATATATCGCCAAACGACACGAAGTTGGTTTCTAACAAATGTCTTGTCCGGGGAGTGTCCCTTACTGGGAAGTACTGCTATTGTATAATACCACTTATAAATGTAATACCACACGGCTGTCGATCTAACTGTCTGGAGTTTTGGGCGATTTTCTCCAGATGTCACGTGAATACGCATTAGAACCCTTTAAAAAGCCCTTCGCCCAAGGCAACCTTCCCGTTAGGCAAATAGCCGTGTAGCTGTGCCTTAACCACAATAAAAATATATAAATGTAATACTTTAATAATACTTATAAATATAATACTACTTATCTATAAATCAATTTTTATCATAAAATTTTTTTAGATTTTTACTTATCTAAATATAGTTACTATAGGGATCTTAGTTTTCTAATGACTTCTGAAGATTAACTTTTTCATTCTGATTCTTTTGAACTCTGATATTCGTCTTCACTCAGAATCACTTTTTTTTTTTTTTTTTTTTTTTTTTTTTTTTTTAGAGAGAGGGGGGGGGGGGACCACCATCGGGCCCCTCTGTTGTAGGGTCTAGCTGTAGCGAAGTTGTAGGGTCTCGCTGTAATAAGGCTTGCTCTTTTTCGTTGGCCTTTGTCTAGAGCAGCTAAAAGGACACTGCTTAAAAGAAGCCTACTTGAAACCCATAAAATCTCATTCCAAGCTGGAGGAGAAAGTGATTTATTTCAAGTCAGCACTTCAAAATGACTTAAAGAGCTAGCACGTGTTTCTGTTTACACACTCACACTCCAATGACCCGGAGTCACAGTTGCCAACCTTTGAGATCCAAAAATGGGGAGCTTTTGCTTCGGACACAATTTACGACATAAAGGAAAACTAAGCTGTAAATAGATGGGACTATTTACAGGACTAAGAAAGGCCAATTTTGGAATATGTAGAAATTTTCTTCTTATAGCAAATTTACATCAGAAAATAAGAAATTACATACTGAATTTAAAATACCGATGTTAAATCTTAACTGAAATGAAATTTTATATACCTTTATCCAAACACTTGCACATAATTTATAGTTTATGAGAAGTACAAGCGCGTATGTTTGTATCCCTTTTGCGATCACCCGTCGAAAAATTATCGAAAAAATAACAATGGCGCTATATAAATAATTTTTTTTAAAGAAATGGTGGATGTTGGGGGAACATTTTTTTCTTGGAATAGACACTCAATACTGTAATAATTACGATTATAGTTGAAATTAGGCGCGACAAGCCGCGACACTCCTTCAAAAAGCTTTTTGAAATGTGGATCTTTGAAAAAAAATAAGAAAAAAAAAGTTTACAATTTTTTAAAATAAAGTCATATTATTTTTTCAAACTAATAGATACATATAATCAAAATACATATATTTTACTACAATTATACTTAGTATCAAATCAGTAAATTAATTAAAGAGCCCGTAAAAAATGCAAGACGAAGTAATAGGAAACGCCGAAATCTCTTGCCGTAAATGAAGAAACTTGCTTTTAAACCGAGTGTTGCATCTTTTGGATATGAATTATGGTCGAAAAACATGCATTACATGATGCATCAGTTACTAGGCTATCCAAAAACATATATATTACTGTTTTTAAACAAATTTAAAATTTTCGACTTTTGGCCAGGATTTTGATACGAATACTCCACTGTGCGCCCCTGCAATAATAGATTCAACTTAATCTTTTTTAGCAGTGTAAGTTGCAGTGAGGCAAAAGCTTAATTTCTTCTAAGACTGCATGTTTCAAAAGAAAAACTCGCACTGGTGTCAAATGGGGTTCTATATAAGTATTTGCTTCAAGGCAGCTTACATTTCCAAAAATGAATCATTGAATCTATTCCTGAGGTGATGCCAAAATGAATGTACAAATTATATTTAAAAATGCAGAAATTATGTGTAGCTTTACCACACACTCACAGTGTAGGTTAAGTGCATATTCAATTGTGTATCCCGAATGCACAATTGTGAATAGCCTTACCCCCATAATCATTGTGTAGGTTAAGTGCACATTCAATTTTGCATCTCGAATAAACAACTGAGTACACGTTTATGAGTAGCCTAACCACACATTCGTTATGTAGATTTAACTGCACCCTGAACCCTTGAACTGCACTATTGTGCATCCTGAATGCACAAACTGAGTGCACAATTATGTGCAGCAGCTTAGAGTGCACATACAGCGTGCTTCCCCAGTACACACATCTGTAAACTGTAAGTGGACAATCTTTTTAGTGAGTGTCAACACTTAGTCTAGGACTAACACACTTAGTTAGGACGATAGTCCCAACCGATATGTATCTTTTTATGAGTGCTTATTACGCAAAGCTTTTATTTGTTTCATCTTTAAACACCAGCGTTTTCGGTATTTTTTCTGCAATAATTTATAATATTAAATATATATGTATAGATAAGCAATATAAAAAGTAAACCATTACAGTATTAAAACGCAACAAAGGAACAAAATATACAATACAACAAAACAGAATTAGCATTAAGAATAAATATTGCATAAAAATTAAACTCGTTGTGTATTCTATAATGCAGGGTACGGCGAAAAGAGCGTACCTTATTAGGAATGTCAAATTCATTAAGTTCCGAAGAGTGCATTAATTAAATGGCTGCAGCAGTGCTTGTACGAAAATGTCCCGTTTAGGGGAACTTTTCACCAAAAAATCCCTACCTTCAAATTACTCAGACAGAGAAAATCGGATAGGAACGGAATTTAAAGACCAATTGAAGTTTTCGAAGGAACGTATTAAAATCGGTTTTCTAAAAGAATCCCCCCCACACACACACATGCGTTCATCCGATGTTATGAAAATCGAGCAGTGGCGCACACAGGATTTTACTTTAGGGGGGGGGGCTATACAGATTTTGCTGAACTCGGTTATAGTGACCTCACTTATAGTTATAACTCTCTTACAACGTCAAAATATTCTCTGCCACTTGGCTTGCCCATAGAGCACACGCCCACAAGCAATGTACCTCGTTACAGTCAAATAATTATCTAAACCAGTAACGTTGTAACCGAGTTTGACTGTGTTTCATGCACTAACTCTAAGTATTTATTTAAAAACTAACTTTTTTTCTTTTTCTTTCTTTCTTTTTTTTTATTGGTAAAAAGTACTTTAGTAATAATTTAAAGACAATAGGGGGGGACTTGAGTCCCCATACCCCATTCAGTGGGTGCGCTTATGAAATCGAACGACCATAAAGCGTTTTGGGTGCTATCTATAAGAATAAGCTGAAAGCTAGAGTTTGACGCCCTTTATATGACCGGGCCAGAAGGGCAATCCAGATTCTTTTTACAGTCCCATTTTATAAAAGGCGAGAAATTATTTTTTCTTTATTTTTAGGAAACTGAAATGTTTAAACGAACAGACACTTTCTCACTTGCAGCACGACCAGTGGCGTAGTCAGAAATTTTTGATTTGGGAGGTTACAACTACTGCAACTCGCATATATGTATACGTGTGTGTGATAAGGGAGTGAAGAATATACTGTTGCGGAATTACTCTGCTACTCCTGGGGTTCGTCGTTCTAAAGTCCAGTTGGTGTGTAAAGTTCAAGTAAAAAGTCTCTTGTCAGGATGGAACACAAACTTTATTGCTTCTAGAACTTCGTAGAACAATCAGCTGTACACAATTCACAAGCACAATCTAGCAGTAATGTGCTTTTAACAGTTCGATTACATCAGAAGCTCTCACAAATGCTGTATTTCTCACACAAAATAGAACACTTTCACTGGCAAGAATTCAGCGAAAATATACGAGAAATAACACTAACAGTCTCTCAAGACTCAGCGATGAAGAATTTACGCACAGCACTTAAATTCAAAGCTTCACAAACAGCGCGAAACACAGCTTCCTTCACAAAGCAAGCGTATTCACTCTCTCAAAGCTTGATCAACACTGAACTGTCGGGGCGACGCGCGCTTCTATAAATAGCCGACGCAGAAGGAACAAGAAGTTTCCAGAAAAGTCTATTTCTCGAGGGTTCTACATAAAGCGTGAATTTTGATTACGTCATAGAAGAGAAATGTTAGGTTATTATGCGTTTTTAATGCAGGAAAAACAACTTCCAGGCCCCATTGGGAAAAACGCGCCAAATGACCAAAAAGTCGCCAAGCTTGGCGACTTTTGGCGAAATATCGCCAAATTTAGTGCCAAAAATAAGTCCTCAAAAGTGAAGAGATCTAAGCTCTAGGACTAATATTTCTCGAGTTTTCTAGAACCTCCATTGAAAAACAATGGCAAACCGAAACCTCATATCTCCGGTTCTAATTGGCCGATTTTGATGCAACAAAAAGCAAAATTTATCTATTTGAAGCGTAGAATACGAATTTTAAACCATTTTAAGCCCCAGAGCAGCGGGTTGTCCCGAAAATTCGTAACATTACATATTGTATGGCAAAAAATTCCTCATGGGGGAGGGGTTTGTGACCCCTTATCCCACCCCCCAATTTACGCCACTGAACACGACCTTTTTTCCAGCTTTGGAAGAGAAAAAAAAACATCTTAAATCTACTTTTGTCAATTCTATCTGACTTTTTCAGAAACTACATCTTTTATTCAATGACAAACCACCAAACCGCTTTTAGTGGCTTCCTATAAGGCGTATGAACTCACTCACACACACACACACACACACATATGAGGTTGCACGACTAAACGGACCTTGTCGTATTTCTTCGGCGACATCTTCGCCTTAATTTTAATGGCCGACCCAATCAGCTCCATAAATCTCGGTAGATGGTTTCTCTTATCAGCAACGGAATGACGGACCTGCGATAGGCCGCTTGATGTAATGCCTGTGACTCCGTGTTTCACATCGTGAAGGGCCACGGACGTATATACTTCAAGAGATAAAAGACGCGGGCCATAGACAGGTAATAAGTGCCACTCTTCCGAATTAGTGGGCGATGTTTCGAAACTAGATTGCTTCAGTAATATCAAAAAGAAAACCTTGATAGTGTTTTCCGTAAATAATTGCAAGAAGGATAAGTCATAGTACGCGTGGATTATAAGACAGCACTTTCCAAAGTGATGCCGCCCAACTAGCGTTGCCAGGCGTCCGGATAAAGCCGGACATAGTTAGGCTTTTTGATTGCGCGTCCGGCCAAACTGAACGGTGTCCGGCTTTTGGGAGGCTTTTTACTGGTGACTTTGGCTGATTAGTAATAAAGAACTTGAACTGATTTGGCATTCGATGTTATTTATATTTCATTAGAATTTAACAAGATTCATGGTAATAATCAAAAAAGCTTTTTATACATACAATTTTTTTGTCGTACCTATTAATACTGAGACAAAATCCTCAATATTGTAGGCTGTCCGGCCTTTTTACCCAAATGTCCGGCCAAACTGGCTGGTCTGTCCGTCTATTGGGTTTGGCGACCTGGCAACCATGCCCAACCAAACTCGCTGGTCTGTCCGGCTATTGGGTTTGGCGACCTGGCAACCCTACGCCCAACCATGGCTGAGTCGGTTAGACACTCCGTCTGAAATGTGAAGGAGCCGGGATCGGGCGGTCGATCTAACGCGCGATCGGAGTTTTGGTCGTTTTTCTCCAGATGTAATGTGAATACGCGTTAGAACCCTTTAGAAAGTCCTGCGACCAAAGGCATCGGCATCCCAAATAGCTTTGCTATCACAGCGCAGACAAGCAAGCAAAGTGGTGCTATTTGCGCATGCGCTATGCTGCTTAACGACTTCTTAACCTATTCGCTGTGGTCGTTGCAAAAACGCGACTGTAGCCCTTCCCTCTTCTGACCCCATCGTTGCTTCCGGGAATGGTTTTTGAATGTTCCCACTGAGGTTTCGCATGTTGCGTGCTGGTGTGTCCTTGAAGCGATGAGAGTGAACAAGCTAACAATACGTCAAGCAATAGAGTAAGTCCAATTAAAATCGTGTTGGAAAACATTTTATGATTGGTCCATTCGGCATCATTTATTTATTTTGAGTGCTTTTTTGAAATAATGAGGGGTATAAGATGATCTGAATAAAGATTTCGTTTTTACATGGAAAATTGCGTAAATTTGCAAATTTCGTATGAAGATGAGCAATGAAACTATTGCAGAGTCGATGTGGATGGTCCTTGCTGTATGTCTGAGCAAGATATAATCTCTATGTTCAAAATTTCAGATAATTTCTTCACATGTTACGGGCAAAGACACTTTAAGAAGTTTCATGCAATATTCATTTTACCTAAAGTGATAGAAGTGTTTTTTGTTTTTTTTACTGGGTTTGCCAAATCTTAATTCAATTGACATAAATCCTCCACCAATTAATACGATATGGACCTCGAGCATTCCACGATTATGTTTATGATCTTATTTAAATGTTTTACTCAGATTCTACTTCATTTGCTTTAATACTGTAAGTCATTTAGTTATCGGTGCGTTATTTAAGTTCAAAGTTAACGTCCCCAGGAAGTATATTTTCATTGTACAATCTTTATTTATTCTTTTCTCGGAGACTTTTACCATTTTCTCATCTATATTCTTCTTTTTCCTTAATATCTTAACAGACTCGAATGAGCCTTCCAGTAGCGGGTGCAGGGGAAGGGCTAGGAGGCTTCAACCCCCCCCCCCAAAAAAAAAAAATAGATTGCTAAAAGGTAACATTCATCTTTGTAACTTAGCCTTCTAACTTTATTCAAAAATTTATAATCATTTTTTTTATAACTTAGCCCCTCCCAAAAGTATTTACACTGGATTACACTAAAATTTTGCTTTATTGTACATTTTGTTTGGGAAAAATAAGTTTTTTTTCAAAATTTAGCCCCCTTCCCCCCAAAAAAAATCTGCCGTCTCCAATTAGAGGAAAGATCTTGCTAGATTGTATCCTTTTATACCGGAAACTGGCAAGCTCTAAAATGTAGATGTTTTGGGTCTTTTCTGATCATTTAGATATTTGTAAGAGGTTTTTTTTTTCTTACACGGATCATAGCAAGTCTCGATAGAGACGAACACATACTGTCACGCTATATTTCGAATTAGTTAATCACACAATCGCATCCCAAATGATGCCTTGTGTGATTAACTAGATGCCCAATTGATGCAAAGCCTTAGTGGATTAGTTCATCCTTTATGCTTCCAGGACATCCGTAGGGAGGCACGCTTTAAAACATGTGTATATCCAATTTTTTTTTATTGGTTTCACTCAAGCTTTCTCTGCGTCCACGAATTTTGCGAGTTCATTCCTTGATATTTTATTCACATCTCTGAACATGCGCAGCTGACTTATTCCCACTGCTTCATACCCGGCCGTAAACACTAAACTGACGCAAACCTCTCCCATGATAAAATACGGAAGGGGGAGGGAAGAATATATAAATTCGTCTTTTGGCCGGGAAGGCTTTCTTCCAGATTGGCATACACCTTTCTGCCAGAAAGAGTCTCTCCGTGTTATGTGCGTAAAAAGAAAATCGCCAACACAAGTCAAACAAACACAAAATAGCATTTGACTTCTCTTCGAGACACACGGGCGAGTTTTCCTGGAGTAAAGAAAAAAAAAAAGGTAAAGATGTAATCGTGTAAAAAGACACTAAAGGGCCCTCCGAGCCAAAGTAAAAGATACGCGAATAATAAGTGAGCGTAAGTTTGCTTCTCCCTCAGACAGTCAGATGATGGTACATTTGGGATGGTGGCGTCCCGGGCCCCCTCTCTCTCTCTCTCTCTCTCTCTCTTTTTCTCCGGGCTTGAGAGGGATAAAAATGTATCCTCCCTCGCTCCCCCCCCCTCACGTTATTTTTATGGTCACTCAGAGGTAAGTGTCCCTCGAAATGGAATACCTAATAGAAAAGAGTGCGCCCGCGTTTAAAAAGGGAAGAAAGAAACACACACACACACAAAAAAAAGAAGATAGTCTTTTTCGTTTTCAGAGATCCTTTGCTCACTTGGTTTTGCCTGATCTTGTATATATATAGATACATATATATATTTATATATATATATATATATGCTTTTTAAAAGTAAAGGATGCTGGATTCACATCGATTGAGGGGGTTGCTCAGAAGGAAGAGATGCAAAACGAGAGAAAACCCGCCAGCTTGGCATCAGTTTTTGGCGAGATTTTACCTATTTGGAGGGAAATTTCAGAAGGGCAGATATTATGAACGTAGGAGACGGAAAGACTACGATGAACTTCGGAACAATCAAGACGACAGCCTCCGGGCTAAGGGTCTCAATCAACCAATCTCTCAAATCAAATTAAATCTACGATGAGAGATGCACAACACGCCTCCGATTTTTATTGTTTCAGGGGTTAAAATTAAAGTCATTCAGGCCGAACAATTGATTATTATTTGAAACACTCGATTATATTTTCTGGTAGAATTGGGACTGTGTTGAAAAAATAATTAATAAAAGGACGGAGGAAATGAATTTTTTTTTAAATGAAATTTCGGACAACTGTAAATTTTCGTAAATCTATTGAATTTCCTACAGAACAAAGGATGCAGTTTTTTAATTGCCTGTCATTTTTTTTTTCTTTTTTCACTTTCTTTTTCTTTTTTTTAACCCTCTGAAGAACGGTGGTTGCGCCGTGAAACCACCTTATTTCAGCACTTTCACTGCTAGTCACAAAAAATAGGTCAAATGATCCCACCTCTGAAAAAGTGCAGCCGTTGTCATTGATCTATCTAACTACCAACAAACATGGTAGTCGGTCGAATGGCCTATCTTGTATCACAGAGCCGAAGAAGTATTTTTTGCAGTCAGAAAACTTCTTAGCTCTGTGGTGCCAGATGGGCTATTCGATCTACCGCCATGTTGTTGGTAGTTAAATGGATCGATGGCAACGACTGTACTTTTTCAGAGTTGGGCAGTCTATCCAGTTGGTCTTTCATATTGTTGTGAAAGTGCTTGCGCTTCAAAGGGTAAGGGTGTGTGATTATAAAATTTTTCTTATGTGCTGTGTCAATCAGGCTAGTTACAGTACTAACCGTCATCACGGAGCCGTTATTTAATTTCATGGAATTGACAATTAGACTAATTAATGAATTATCCGGATCATTCGATTTCTTTCTCTCGGTACATGTTAAGATTCGTAGGTGTATCAAGTTAACATACAGTCGTCTATTTAACCCTTTGCGGCGCAACCCTTTCCCAATGCTGAAAAAAGGGCAGCTGTTTCCATCGCTCGACTTAACTACCAGCAAGATGGCGGACGATCAAAACGTTCATCGCGTGCCACAGATCTAGAGACCCTTTTTGACGCAGCTGGCTGTGCGGCACAGCCAGATGCGTCCGCTATCTTGCTGGTAGTTAAGTCGAGCGATGGAAACAGCTGCCCTTTTTTCAGCATTAGGAACGGGTTGCGCCTCAAAGGGTTAACAGGTTATTTGCTTATAGATTAAGTTACTGTGCGTTTCCGGAAGAAAGATCCATTAATCAAGAACAATTCTACTCCGCAGGCAGGGCCGTGCCCAGAAAAAAAATTTCGTGGAAGATTCAAACATTTCGGAGGGGTTCAAACGATAGAAGAGGCAGAATGTTTCGCATAAAGATTCCATCATTTACATTTTTTTAACAGAATTCTAAACTTCGGGGCGGGGGACAACGCTGAAATGGGTGCTTTCCAAAATGCAATTTTTGTGCTTTTCGTAATGCTTTCCGATTTAAATCTTCTGTCTCCTATTTTGCTTAAGTCAAACTGGATCTAACTCATGTTTGAACGCGGGGATGGCTCAAGAAAAAAAAAAAAAAAAAAAAAAAAAAAAAGAAAAAGAAAAGAAAGAAAGAAAGAAAACGCTATGCCCGTGTTTATTTATTTTCATCAAGGCCTGTAAAACAGTCTTCACTGCATAGAGATCGTATTTGCAGAAAAGAAATCATTAAAGGTTTTTGTGTCGCAAAAAGTTTTTAAAAAGGTGTAAAATCATTATTAACTAAAACTCCCATTTTTTGATTCTATGAGGTCTGGTGTTAAATTACATGTAAAAATAAATAAATAATATAAAATATAAAATTTTGTTTACATTTCTGATTTTAAAAAATAATTGAAGAGTTATTTCCCTCGTCGCTTCCCATACTAGGTCTTTTAATGTTCCTTCTTCAAATGGTCCTTCAATTCATTTTCAATAATAATTTTGACATTTAAATTTTGCAGAAGAAAAAAGAAAAGAACACGTTATCACCATGGAACACGGTTGGAGATAATAACCACGTGATTAATTCAGAATGCTCGGAAGTGACATGTAATTCCTTTATTGGGCACATAAAGGCCTACAAGTGATCATGGAAAACTAGGAACAGTAAAGAAATTTTATTTTGTCAGAAAAGCTCAGGGAAAGTTAAAAAATGTCGGCTCAATACCAGCAAAATCTTGAAATGGGACCTGAAAAATTATTTGAAGTCAACGATTTTAAATTATTTAGAATCATTAAAAACTGCATTCACTAGCTGTATTTCTGGGATGCTCCAAGTATGAATGTGTTTTGTGTTTCAGGGAAAACCTGCATAAGGAGGAGGAGGGCTTTTTAAGGGGTTCTAACACGTCTCCATGACTTGGCACGGGCATGCGTAAAGGAATAATGATTATCTGTATCGATAAGACAGTTGTGAATTATAATGTACATTGTTACAGAATACCCTGAAATTCTATTGAAATAATTGGAAAACCTGAAAAAGGAAGTCAAGTTTGTTTCAGAAATTGAATAGCAACTCGACGGCATAATTTAAATGGTAATGTTATCATAGCCGTAACCATTGCCAGCATTTCAGACGACACTGTATAGGGATGGACGCGAGACGAAAAATTCGCGTCTCGCAAAATAGCCTAAAAGCTTGTCTCGTCTCGCAAAAATCCCTATATCGTAATGTTAAAAATGTGTGTCTCGTCTCGCAAAAAAGCTGTAAATCTCTGTCTCGTCTCGCAAAAAAGTCGTCTCGCGTCCATCCCTAACACTGTACTCTTAAAATAATGACAGACCTCTCAATATCTGAGTTGTTAGCGAATTGGGAAGCTGAAAAAATAATTAAGCAGGTAGCATAGCAAATGTTTTCTGAACATTTATAGACGTTCAGTATATTTCTGAATATTCTGTGAACGTTAATGCGTGGATATTAAGCGTGTACTGGGTGGATTTTGAACCATTAAAGCATGCATTTTTGGAATGGCTTGTTTCATGGAAAAAATAATAATACATCTTAAACTAATAAGATTTGCTTATTTGCATTCATGAAAGAAAGAAAAAATCTAAAATAATTTGCGCATAAAAACGTTTGCACGTTTAATCAGTAAGCCCTCTCTCGTAAACGAACGGCAGTTGCAAATAAGTACATAGAAGGAGGTTTTGACAAGACGACCTTGTGGCTGGTGAACCAGGTTAAATCGGTTAAAAATGTCGAAAAGACAGTTGACGAGTGAAAACAGAGCTCCATGGTTTCGAAAGTCTTCTCTGCCTTAACTGGCAGTTTCACAGCGGTGCCAATATTCAAAAGTGATCCACCTTCTGATGAAGATGAAAATCGATCAGAGGGAATTTCAGGAAGGAATTACCCTAATAGCATCGTCATGAACTAAATGTGAAGTCACTGCGACGTCGCATCACCGTAACGTGACATCACAAATGAGTCTACTTAAAGTCCCTCCGTTAGGAGCGTCGTAACGTGACGTCACCGTGAAGTCACACTAAGACTTATGTGACATTGTGACTTCAATGCGAAAATAAGACGACGTCACCTAAATAGAACCATGACCTAAATGTAAAGGTTTTCGTACATTATTTTTAAATTAAAGCTGAAATAATTAAATAAAAAACATTTTTTAAATTAATAAATTTTTGTCTAGTGCAAAATGAACTTAGATTAAAACTCATATTCAATTAGATAAGATAAAAAGTAAATCTTTAACTTAATTCTAAACGACACCTCTTTTTAGACTTAAGCTGCGCCCGCCAGGGGCGTAGCTAGAAATTTTTTTATGGGGGGGGGGGGGTTACGACTACTACAACTCATATATATGTATGTATACGTGTGTGTGATAATGTAGTGAGGAATGTACATTTTGTATGGCAAAAAAATTCCTCATGAGGGTGGGTTATGACCCCCTAAACCCCCCCTTGGCTACGCCCCTGGCTCCCGCACATCTTTTTTTTTTCTAACTCCCCCTCCGCATATATGGTATCCCATAAGTGGAGGTACAAATTTTTTAAGGGAAATAAGGGGACACCAGAAGAATAAAGAATTACACGGAGAGTCAAAATTTCTCTCTTCATGCATGAAATAATAACTACACGCGTTTTTTGAAATTTCTTGCCGTATTCTGTTAAATATATTTATTTATGCTGGAAAAAAAAAATCTGTGAAATCAAAAATTATAAATCGTATTTCAATTTGAATGATGCAGTTTAAAATAAATAAATAATTAATTAATTAAAAAATAGAAAGAAATAAAAACCTATTTATTGTAAAATTTAAAAAGGGAATTATTATCACGGTTTGATTTTCCACAGATTTGTCTTCTGTTTCTGGCCAATACCAAAAAGCGCCGTTTGAATGCATATATTTCAAAGTAATTTCAATTTTTTCGTCATTTATAGCAATTACAGCAGCATACATTTTCCTTAGCTTTTACGACTGTTAGCAGCAGCTAATGAAGACAAAACGAAATTCCCAACCAAAAGATCTTTTTTGTTTAATTCCCCTTCGTGCATTAATGCACATTTTTTTCACAATTTTCTTGGCAGTCAGTCATTTCTTCATCATTTTGAGGAACTGTTACTTTAAGTTTTTTGAATGTTGATCACGAAGTTCTTCACATTAACAGGCGATTTTTTTTTTTTTTATTAACATTTCAAGAGCAAGTTTCACACATTTGGATTAATGTTATGAAAACATTGAAATTGCAACAGTTGTGGGGAGAAATGGGGGTCGTTTCTCATGGGGGGAGAAATGACATTAAAAAGAAAAAAATAGAAAAAAAACTTGCCTGTGCATTTAGAAAGACTTAATACTTTTAATAAAAATTTTCAGGATTTATCACTCATCACTGAGTGTTAATAAAAACGATTTTCATAAAAAAGCACTGACGGAAAAAAACTAATAACTGTTGAAATAGGTTAAAGTTAATGCAAACAGGTGAGGACAGCGTAGCTAGGGGCGGCAAGCGGGGCAAATGCCCCGAGTGCTAAATGAGAAGAGGTGCCAAAAAGAAAATCAGACCCTTGAATGCGATGATTTTTTAAAGTTTTCTTTGCTTGGTTTTGTGGCCGTAGTAGCCAAGTATCTGAAGTTGACATAGAGCTTCTAGAAAATGCTGAAAATGAATATTTTAATGTGGATTTATAAAAATATGATCATTGTGCTCATGCGTTTATAATGAAGATCAATTTTTCATAACTTGTCATATCGCTGAACTGAACATGGGGGGGGGGTATGTATTGCCCCGGGTGACAAATCTTGTAGCTACGGCCCTGGTTTATTATTATTCTTATTATTACTATTAATGACTATGTCATTTTATCTCTCAACACCCTTTATTGAAAAATGTGTCCCCCCAAATGCGACATAATAAAGCGAGATAAAAAAGCGATATAAAAGTATGCGACATAATTTTACATGTATTTAAATAATATTAGTTCACTATAGCTTTAATCTATTGTTACACTATTTCGTAAGCTGTAGAATCTGCTTCACATGTATTTTTTACATATATTTAAATACTATTAGTTCACAACAGCTTTAGCCTCACCTTGGCACAGTGGTTATGTCACCGAAAATGGTAGACGGCCGAAGTGTGAAGGTCCCGAGTTCGGTCCCACCGCGCGGTCGTCGATCTAACGGTCTGTAGTTTTGGTAAGTTTTCTCCAGATGTAACGTGAATACGCGTTAGAACCCCTTAGAAAGTCCTCCTACCAAGGCGTCCCTCATCTTAGGCAGATACCCCTCGCGCAGGTTTGCCTTAATCACACACAATCAAATAACAACAGCTTTAATCTATTGTTATACTATTTCGTAAGCTGTAGAATATGCATCCCATGTATTTTTCTATAAATAGGTTACACTCCTAAAAATTTCAACATAGGGTTACCAGGCGAAATACGCGAAAGATGAGCGATAAAATGACCAAGTCAATTAATATCGTTTTAATATGGCAATAATGAAACTAAAAAATCAGGGGGGGTTCAGGGGCAATGGCGGATCCAGAAATTCTCTTTGGGAGGGGCTAAATTTTGAAAAAAAAAATTATTTAATCAAACAAAACATACAATAAAGCAAAATTTTAGTCTAAACCAATGTAAAAACTTTTGGGAGGGGCTAAATGATTAAAAAAGATCACTTTACATATTCAAAGTGCTATGAAGCAGAATGTTATAGTGCTATGAAGCAGAGTGCTATAAAGCAGAATGTGCTTTAGCGATCTCTTTTGGGGGGGCTAAAGCCCCCTAGCCCCTCCCCTGAATCCGCTACTGTTCAGGGGGATCTCCCCTTGACGAGGCTCGAACAGCCGAGTTTTTTATTATTTCACTATATATGATTTTTTTTTCTAGATAATCGGGATATTTGAGGGACCCTAAATTTCGGGGGGGCTACGGGCTATTGCCCCCCTTGCCCGTGTGACAATCGGGCTCTGCCTAACCTCCACAGATAACGGTTCGGAAAATTACCTTCCCGAACTATGATCGAAGTGCGAAAGGGGGGGGGGGGGGGGAAGCGTGAAATCGCGCATCTATCTCCAGGCCGATCTCTCGCCAAATCCTGGCGGCGGCGGCGAGACACCGGCCCCGCGCGCTCGCCAGTTCAGCTATTTTCCAGCTTCCCTGCCAAGGAAAAAGAGGGTGGGAGGGGCGATGGGCCGGGGCTCTTTACCTCTCTCCTTGGGGCTCCCGTGCAGTTTACAGCCCGCGCCTAATTCAATTTGCTCCCCGTGGATGGGGATTCAGCCATTCACCGGGTTCATCAATTATTCCCCAGACCTGCCGCTTTCCGCCAGATGAAGTCTTCCTTTCAGCCGTATTACAGCACAACGCCACTTCTGTGTGACTCATGCTCCTCTCTCTCTTAAAATATTGAAAAAAATAAAATTTCCGCCATTTTTTTCTGCGCCATTTTTTTTTTCTCTCTAAACACGAAAATGAATCTTTGAAGAAAAAAAAAAAAAAAAATTCTTATCTTTTTATGCTGATTCCTCGCTGTGACTCCCAGCGCAGTCTTCAAGAAAAACTTACCGTATTTTCAAATACATTTATAAAAAAAAAAATAAATATTCCCCCGCCCCCCTCCACGAGAGTTACATTTTAAAAAAAAGAAAAAATATTTTAATTTCGTTTTCCGCGTGGCAACAAAAAGAGAGTTGGGGGGGGAGTAGATTTTCGTTATCATTTTTTCCTCTTTTTTTTTTTTTTTTTTTTTTTTTTTTTGAAGACCGTGTTTGTGTGTTAGCGCGGATACGGTTATGAATTTTGTCAAGTGACGTGTTAAATACGAAAGGGAAGGGGGAGGAGGGGGCGGAGGCATAACGTGCGCCGCGAGAGAGGCTAAGGCTGTCATGTAAGGTTTTGTTTTTTTTAATGTTATGTTTGAAAGGATTTGTTTTACTTTTTTTATTGTTGCGTTGTATTTTTTAATGTTGGAAAATTTTTATTTCATTTTGATGACATACGCTGTTGTGTAAAGCGTTTGAGCCAGATTTGTGGTTTTTATGTGTGATGGTGTTTTCCACCCACCCCTTCACCTTTTCAATTATGGAGACGTTTTATTTGGCATGGTACGAACTTTCTATCAGTAATATTTAACTTTTTCTTTTCTTTAGCTTTTTATTTATTTATTTTTTAAAGATATAGTATATCTATTATCAAGTAACTGTAAAGTGTATACGTAATATTTTAGTTTATTGAGTGGTTTAGACTTTTCATTGTAGAAAGACCATCACTGTAAGAAAACACCTGTAATTTTAGTACACATAGAGCTGTAAAATAAAACAGCACAAGTGCTGCAGCTTTGGAGTACAGCACTGCGTTCTGTAAATCCACTTACGAAATGACGTAATGATGTTGATAAGCCAATCACGAAGAATCTCTTGTACAACAAACTGGCACAGTCTTTATACATGACAAGGTGGCGTTACGTTTACCTACACGTTGTGCTATGATCTAGGATTTTTTTTTTTTTAATTTTGCAGTGTATATCATGTAAAATTTGTATTTCAGTAGGAATTTGATGAAAGTACATTTGAACTCAGCTATAATTCCTTATAATTCATACGGATCTTTCAATTAGTGAATTATTTTTATGCGTACGGTGTCTCAAACTTAAATTTCGTTTCAATTATGGTTATTGTAAAATATATTATTTAGTGAAAGAATTCAGATCACGCCCGTGCAAGGCAACGGAACTGGGGCATAGTTTAAGAAAAATTCTCCTTTGATAAAATTAAGATTTATTCATTAAATTGTTTTCATTATTAAAGTATTATATAGTAACAGTAAAATAACTAAATGGTAACAGTACCGCGTGATTCAAAATAGATGTTAAGGCAATTATTTTTTAAACCGTGAATGATCGAAACATAATTCCAGTTAGAAAAGTTTGTCAAATTAAGAGTAGCTTTCAGATAGGGAATTTTTTACTGGGGGCTGTATGCATATTAAAATACGAAATTTAATTTTTATACGGTCCCTACTTTCCTACCCTTTATATTTTGAAGAATGTTGCTCTTTGCCTAAGAAAATTAATAAAACGAATCCATTGTCTCTACGTGGAATAGTTTCCGAGATGTTGCAATTTGAAATTTTGGCATTTGTCACCAAGCACTAAGGGGATGTCTCCAAAGTGAGAAAAATGTAATTACTTTACAACTGATGTTCATTTATGTTAATAGTCACTCGAACAGGCACAGTTGAACCCTCAATTCTCTTTTACACTTTAAAATTCCTTCTCTAGGAGCGTGATGCAATTAGTAGATGACCCCCTTAAAAGACTAAATTATTGCTCATTTCATAAAGCAGTACCGATCAGTTTAGGTAAAACTACCTGTTCATTTTACGAATTTGAACGCATTCAATTGTGAACAATGGGATCGTTATTTAACTTTTTTCAACTATAGTTGGTCCCCCAAAGTAAAAGGGTTTTCTTTTTTTTCCGCTTGAAAACTGACGCCAACACAGCAGATAAAGTGGTAGTCATCATTTTTAAAAATAAATTTTTTGCTAACTATTTCACTTAGAGACGCGGGATTCATTTTATTAATTTTCTAGGCAAAGAGCAAAATTCTTCTAAATATAAAGGATAGGAAAGGAGGAACCTTATAAAAATTAAATTTGGTATTTTAATATGTATACAACCCCCAGTAAAAAAGGCCATATCTGAAAGCTACTCTTATTTTGACGAACTTTTCTAATTGGAATTATGTTTCGATCACTTGCGGTTTAAAAAATAATCACCTTAATATTTATGTATTTTATTGTCTTCTTTTTCCTTCATGGTTTGTTCTTCATTCGATGGTTAATGCATGATTGGACTTGAACAGAAAGGGGGTTCAGATATTGAAATACTCCAATTTTATTTTATTGTAAAAACACTTGCCTATAACCTGTTGAAAATAAATGCATATACCATTTTTACTCATTTAAAATAGTTAAAGTTAGGAATATCAGACTCGCCGCTAATTTGCATACGACCGTTATTTATTTATTAATTTTTCTGGAATACATTTCCCTTTTTAAAAAATTCCAATGGATTTGTTTGAATTAAAATATTTTTTTATAACTCGAATAAGAAATAATAGAATGTGACGCACATCTGGTATGCATTTTAGTGTATTATGTATTATTATTATTCAAATGCTTTTACTTTTTTTAAAACTCCAATCGATTTGTTTGAATTAGAATAGTTTTTAAATTCGGATGAAATAAACTGGATTGTTGAGCGTGTAAGCGAAGAGTCGAGGAAATCACTAAAATAATCGAATCGTTTCCCATCGCTAGCATATAAACTTTACAAGAATTTAATGCTGTAAGAAAGCCATCTTCAGGCTCTCTCATAAAGGTTCCTTTTTGACGCTAGAGGGCGCTATCTCTGGTAGACGGATAGTGCATGCGCACTGTGCATATAAGGCACCTGGCAGAGTTACTGGAAATTATGGGCTTTCTTGTAAGTGTTGCCACGCAGGAAATAAAATGCAAAACAGCTAAAACAGCAATAAAACTTTCGAGAATTTTCAAAGGATGATTGGCATGAGGAAGGGTTACATGCTTTTCACATCACCGAATTAAGAGTGCTCTTAGGTATCACTTGGTCTGGTGCACGATGGTATTCAAATTTTGGTCGTTGGACTTTCTAAAAGGTTCTAAGGTGTATCCTTGTTGCATCTGGAGAAAGCCGCCCAAAACTCCGTTAGATCGACAGCCGCGAAGTAGACCAAAATCCTGGAAACTTTACACTTCAGTCACCTACCAATGTTCAGTGTTTTGTAGAATTTTTAAAGCTCCTGCCAATTTTTCGGTTCCGAGTCGGGTTTTGTACGGACAAAAATGTTTTGTTCCCTAACCATTTTTGATTATTATTATTCCTGCTTGCACAGGTTTCCGATTCAGAAAGACTTACCGACAAAACTTTCCACACCGTGGATTTTATCGAAAAGAAGGACAGGAAACTGATTAGATTAAATTCCTCTCTGTTTAAATATTGAAATCTGGGTGCAGTAATCCCCAAGACAGTTTGCGGAGCTTAACAACTTTTCGTAATTTGAGAAATCGGTCTATGCGTTGAAAAAAATAAAATAAAAAAAAGAACGATTTACTAAAGAAATTCGAATGGAAAATTCCGTTTCGTTTCTGGAGCTCCAAAAGTTTTATCTCATCTCGGGCTCTTCAAGAGTTAGTACATCAGTACAAATGAAGAAGGTTGTATAGTACGCTAGAATTAAGTTCTTCGAGGAAAGTATATAAGTTTGGGGAACTGGAGGACGTGACTGATTAAAACCCTTTTACTTTTCTGTGCGTCCGAGCCTCTTTCGCTTCGAAATTCCGGTGGTGCTGTAGCGAAAGGATTGTTTTAAATAATTGATGGACGTTCTCTCAATTTATAGAAGGAGAAAGTGGCATGTGTTTTATCTTTCAAATTCTAACCTTAAATATTGGCGATAAAAGGGATGCACGATTAGAGTTTACAATACAAAATCTCAACATTCTACGGCTAAAAGTTTTAGAGTTATGCAAAATACGTAATTATTTTCGTCGCCAAATTTGACAATATTTCGGCAAAACTCGCCAAGGTTCATGATAGTAGGCGAAATTGTGGGCATTTTCAAAACAATGACTAACTATGAACATTGAAGATGTCCATAGACCTTACCGTAATGAAATTCTTCTGGGTGGCCGTGTAAATAAGGTATCAAATACTGTGTTTACTCGCACAATAGTCGCCCTCGCATAATAGTCGCACCCCATTTTGAAGCAGATAAAATCGTCAAAATACTTTCCCCGCGTAAAAGTCGCAGTCACGTATTTGTCATTCATTTATGTATAAAAATATTACTATAAAAAGAAAAAAGGTCTCTTTTTGCTTGCAAGATTATTTAATATACTGCAGGTAATCTGGAAACATTCGGTAAATTAGTAATCTTATTATAATATCAGTAATTTTTTAGCATTAGAGTGTACAGCTGCGGAAAAAAAAGTCCCATTTGCTTTTTATTTCGCCATCGTTCGTCGTATAGCAAAGTTATATATACCATTCGTTTGCAAATAACGCGTACTTTAATTTACTATTAATTTAATTTGCATAAGGGGGCGTCTTCATATTTAATTCTGCATCAACTTCGTTTTTCTCAATGGCAACCCCATATTTTGACTTTATTAAACGAAAGAAAACTTTCAAATTACCCTAAATATAAATTTTCACCAATTTTCTACGATAATTTCCGGAGATATTACGAATTCATTTTTGCGCGTTTTTAAGGGACTTTCTGCAAATTGAAAAACGCTATTTGTAGGTTCCGAACTTTTCGCATTTCATTTATTTCGCTCGCGAGAATTAAAAGAAATTAATATTATTTTCAAGGAAAATATTGTTTCCATCTCTCTTAAAGTTTTTTGTACTGAGGGGTAGAATAGAATATTTAGTCTGTGCTCCAAATGACCCGTGAGTTCATAACTTCCTTGGTTCGTACACATGATTTAAGGGAAAAATGCAAAATCACTGCTAAGGATTTTGAAAATCTTTGTAATTTTGAAATTGTTATTCGGTGTTTCCCTTGATGTTTCTCTTAGACAGCTGAAATGTTGGCAGGAGTTAGAGGCTGCTCCCTGCTCTTCTGACTACAAGCATGAATATTGCTCGACTCAGCTATGGTCGAACTTAAAGAATGGTTTCATGATTGAAAATTTATTTGTTTGAATTTCATGTAAAAAACGCAATTACTTTTTTGCCGACCCAATATTATCACTGTGTTTGTTATTTCACTTTCTTCATTTAATACTATCGCCTGCAATGTGCAATATTCTTAAGACTTTTGGCGGTATTTTAATTTATACTTAGATGAAATTTTTTTACAGAAAAACGGGATTTTGAATGTTTGATAAAGTATGGGGAATTAGAAAAGCCTAATGTTTCCGATATTACAAAAAGGTCACATTCATGCCTGGAAAGTTGAGGATGTTAGTTTTTCAGAAATAGGACGTTGTAATAGAAGACATACATCTACTTCATCTAATTCTATAGCTGGAAAATATTTTATTTGGGGGAATATGGTAGCGGACGCAGCAATACACGCTTTATAGAATCCCCAACAAACTGTAAAAACCTCTAATTCATTTGCTTCAAAATTTGATATTTTTAATACTGGTATCTTTTACTGTGTTTTGCACAAAATAAATCTAATTTACATTTATTTTATGCAATTTTCAAAAAATTTTCACTTAATAAATTTATATATGGTCCCTTAACTCATGAAAATTACACATTTCATTTAATATAAATTAAACTACTGAACGTAAAAATTTGAAATTTTGCACAGCCATGTAATATTAATTTCTGCATCTATTTCCATCGAAATTTGGCTAGGTCGCTATTCATAATTTTTTTGAATATTAATTTAATAATTCATAATTCATATTAATATTTTATTAAAAAATCATGATAATAGTGAATTATGTTTGGGTCGTTTAGTTCTAATAGTACGAATAAAAATCAGCTTCTTACTATCAATATTATATGAGATATGATTTAAAGTATGAAAAAATATTTTAACATATGGGGAGGGGGATTTTGGGTGCTCATAACTCACCCATTTTCGGTTTCAAATTTATTGAAAATGGGTATCCGGGGTTAAAATGAGCTAAATTTTTGAAATATGAAGTGAAATCTAGGGGTTGCTATTGAGAAAAAAAAAGTTGGTGCGAATTTTAATATGTAGATGGCCCCTTATGCAATTTTTATGCATAGCAAATTAAAGTGTGCGTCAATCGTAAACGATTGGTATCTGTAACTTTGCTGTGCGACGAACGACGGCCGAAAAATGTACAAGTGGGACTTTTTTTTCCACAGCTGTACAATATTATGCTGTAGATTTCCTTGCATAATAGTCCCTCCTAGACTCACCATGAAAAATTGGCAAAAAAAGTGCGACTCTTACGCGAGTAAACACGGTAGATTGAAACCAAAAAGAGAGGTGCACAAGCAAAACTAGGTATTGCAATCCTAAATATAAAATTTCAACATTCTACGACTAATAGTTTTGAGATATGCGAGTCACGTACATGTATACATCAGTGACATAGCCAGAAATTTTTCATGGAGTGGGTTACAATTATTGCATTTCACATATTTATATACGTGTGTGTGTGATAAGGTAGTGAAGAATATACATTTTGTATGACAAAATATTCCTCATGGGGGGGGGGGGGGGCTTGTGACCCTTGGCTACGCCCTGATGCCGGGTGATTCAAAATAGATGTTAAGGCGATTGTTAAATAGATGTTAAGATGTTAAGGCTAACGTACGCATGAATTTCCTCCTCGAAAAAATAATATTTGCAGTTTTAGAAAACGTAAAATGCTTTTCACAACAACATACTTTTAAATAACAACGGACGCCATTTGAAAACAGCAACAACATGCAGCAAGTGTATCTTCTAAACAACGGAACGAACTTGATCTGCTTTCAGTTTACATCGTTTGAAACTAATCGCACTCAGTTTTGTATACGAACGCTCAAACGAATTCAATTTCCTTTACGAACACCTTAGATAGAAACTCGTTGCACGCGTGCAACTTGTTTGCCGTTTACGAATGCGGCCGCTGTTTTGAAATGGCGTCTGTTGTTATGGAAAAGTATGTTATGAAAAGTATTTTACGTTTGCTGAAGCTGCAAATATTATTTTTTCAAGGAGAAAATTCATGCATAACTGTAACGAAGGTACATAATTTTTTCAAAGGTAATAATTTTCTTGTATTTTTCTTTTAGTGAATTAACAAAAAATGCATATTTTAGTGTTGAGACTGAAGTTGATTTAAACCTTTATTAGCGAAATTTTAATTTCTCTTGCTAAATACTTTTGAAAAAATGAAGTTCAAGTTGAAATTTCTAAATTTCGATCTGTGCACTTCAATGATGACCACCTTTTCTTTTAAAAATCCTGTTGATTTTATATTGAGTATGTACTAAAACTCTCCTCAGCAAAAATAACGCATTCGAGAATTGTAAACAAACACGTCCCCTAGGCGACGAAACTATATAAACTGAAGTTGCTCGTAAAGTCAAAAAAAACTGATAGTCACTAATAGCACTAAACACACGCATTCCAGATTTCTTACGAAAACTCGTGCAACGAGTTTGTCGTTTACGAATGCACCCCTACTCCACACCAATTGCTTAAGCGTACGGTCATGGGTTCGATTCCCACTCAAACCCAAGGCATTCCCTTTCTCTGCCGTAAAAACTTTCATCGTGTTCTCCATTTTACTTGACGAAAATTTATAAGCTGGTCCTTGATAACCAAGCACACAAGTCAGAAAAAAAAAATGCTCCAGATACAGCAATAGAAACAACTCAGCATCAACCACATCGATTTGTATGGTTTTTTCGACAGTCTTCGAGAAGTCTCCAGCTCTGTAGCAAGGCGAAGTTCTGTTCCTCTACAGGGTTTTATTTTTGTATCAATAAGTATATTTTTAACTCATATATTTCCCGAAGTATTTAAATAAAAACTTTTCTTTGTATAGCTTGAATTGTACGTAAAACGTTATTTCGTTATAAAACTTATTGCGTTAGGAATAACCAAAGGAATTGAGCGAAAATAAAAGTTGTTTTTAATGCACAAAATTCAGTTGTATCAATATGTAACTATTAAACAAGTACAATTTTTGTAATCACACAAATTACATTGTGTTGTATAGACTACAATTTGAGGTGTTTGTAATAATCTGCTTCATTCAGTTCTGTTTAGTTAATTTGAGATTTTCCTAAACATCATGTAATTAGTTTGTCTTTTGGGAGTGAAGTCCCCCCGCCCCTTCCGCACCATCTTCCCCACCGCGGCTGTTTCGGCCCCACAGCAGGCATTTACGACGCCCCCCCAACCCACCCCTTCAAAAAAATGCCACTTTATTTAGAATTTCTTTTAAACACTTTAGTACACTTTAAATTGATCGTAGGCCATATATGCAAAACCTTGTGCATGACAAAACTTCCATGAAAAAAAAATTGCAAGTATTTTAGCAGAATTATTTTGAAGTAATGTACACATAATTCTCAAATTCTATCACTATTCAGTTACAGTTAATTATTGTTAATTATTACTAAAGATTACAAAATATATTTTGTGAACATTCGTAGCTTTTTTAATTGTACAGTTTTTCGACAGAACTAATTATTAGTGAGCGAATGGCTCATTTGTCAGGGAAGGTAATTGACAAGAAATTGCCAAATATTATTGATTAAAGTCAAACATTGGTGTAACGGCCCCTCTGCAGGCCAAGGCTTTCACTGCCCAACCGCGCATTCGCGACCATGGGCTCTGGGGTGTGGATGCATATGCCTCGGCCAGGTGGTCAACCAGACGCGAAGCCCCCAGTGTTTGACCCCAAGTAAGCTTGGTCCTCATTTTATCGACCCACTCAAGGGATGAAAGGCTGAGTCGACGTTTCCCAGCTCAGGATTCGAACCCCGGACCTCTGGGATGGCAGCGCGGTGCGCTAACCATTACACCACTGGGATAACCAAATAGTATTGATATAAGTGTCCATTTCAGAGCGCTTGGCTTTTCGTGCAAATAATATTTAATGTACTGCAAAATAGATTTTAAATATCGAACAGTATGGTCGATTTTACTGTAAAGCGAATCCTAGGTGACCTCAGTTTTTTTTTAATAAGTGTATTGAAGTTTGTTTTTTTTTTCATCCCAATTTCTATTTAAACAAGACCTTGTCCATTTTAGCTTAACACTAGCGGAAAAGGGGGGGGGGAGGCTTGTTTAACTCATCGTTGAATACAGGTTTTACCTGCCATGATACAACGACTGGCATTTTCTCCAATCTGTCTCCATCTTTGCTTTTCCTCTCATAGATTTAGGAATGCCTTGCGGGCCCAGGGAGGACCGAAAAAAGGAAGCAGCGGTGGTCACAGAAAGGATAACTTTCGGCTTTACGTCTTCTTATAAACATGTTACAACGGGATTGAAGATTTTATCTTCAGCATTTTGAATAACTGTCAAAAGCATGAGCTTGGAGATAAAAAAAATTAACGAAAGACTTCACATAGTTTAATGAGTTTTTTCTATTATCTTAATTTGACGTAGGACCACCAAATATCTAAGGTCACGTATGAACAACAAATAAGTTTTAATTTCTAGGTTATACATGTATTTTTAACTAGTATTTTTAGATACTAGATTATTCATACTCTTATGGACGAAACTAAAATACGATTCGAAAACTCATGGTCATCTATATTTTCCCCTTCCTTTAAAAATAAGATAAAATAAATATCAAGTAAATTTCGTCCAAATCTTCTTATTTTTTCTTCGAAGAACTCGTTGAATCTAACAAACCCGGGCACAAACCGTGTCGCCACTTGTTAAATCATCAGGCAGACAGTCGTTTTTCCTGCGAAGAACAGCAAAAAACTATCGCTGAGTGACTGTGATCCAGTAACCGTCTCAAGTGATTACGACTTGACAACGATTATCTAGAAAATGGAATTTCTAGATTAGATTACGATTACATGGGGATTGAAGTTTTGAGATCACGATTACATTCGATTATCTGTAAAACTAAATTTCTTGACTATAACTAGATTTTAATTACAGAAAAAGAGTAATCGATTAAAATCGGTTACGACAGCATAGTTACGATTACACGAAGTTTGTTGCCGACACAAATCGACTAACACATTTTTGGGGCTATGTCAACCAACACCTAACAGCTAAAATATTCCGGGAGAAATCACCGAACCTTAATAAAGTATTGCGTCTCAATTTCACTACTTGTAAAACACAAACGGTTATAGAGAGATGCGCAGGGATACGACCTTAAGGGAAGAAAAACAATTTTTAAATATTAAACCAGCGGTTCTCAACCTTTTAACGCCGCGCCCCCCCAAACAAAGGCTAACTTACGGTGGCGCGCCCCCTCCATCCCATTTTTCGACCTACATTCAGTTTTTTAATCTTTAAAAATGAACATTTAGTCGAATTTTCTACAAAATAATGTTATCAGTAAAGTTTGAACATTTTAAGGGAAAAGCGATATATTTTTGAGTAAAAATGAGAATAAATAAGATTTTTTTTTTTTTAAGCATGCATCACTACTTGCTCTTTGGTTTTTCTCGCCCCCCCCTGCAAACACTTTGCGCCCTTTGGGGGTTGCGCCCCACAGGTTGAGAAACGCTGTATTAAACCATCATTTCCTATTATTGAAAACAAAATGGTTCGCTTCTGTCTATCGCTTTCTTTCGATTCTGAAACCGTCCACAATTTATAAGCATTCCCTCTGCTTTGTTTGTATCCTCACCCCTTATTTTTCCACTAGACTCCTTCAGTTGGCACATGCATGTTTGCATCCATGGGCACGCTTAAGCTGAAAGAAACAGTATAATTTTGCAGATGTCATGTGGTGTCCACATATATATATTTGCATACTCTCATAACCATAAGCGTAAAGTTTTCAAAATTATTGGAGGGGCCGGGCCGCACAACCACATATATTCACGTCACTGGCGTGTATACATATATGTGAGTTGCAAAAGTCGTAACCCTCCCCCCTATGAAAAACTTCTGGCTACGCCACTGATTCACGTACATATAACTTACCCATAGTTGCCAACTACTACGGAATATAATTAACCACTTTTTCTACATGATTTTTGGGCTTAAAATATAACAAAATTTTTGTAATGCGCGCGCGAGCTGGTTACTATTTTGAAAAAAAAAATAATTTAAAAATATACTGTTTACAAAAAGTGGTTAGTTATATTCCGTAGTAGTTGGCAGCTATGACTTACTATATATAAGTGTAAATGATTGGAAGCGCTCGATTTCTATGGATCCATAGAATTCTACACCAATGTAAGGTAAGTATCCATGTTAGTATCTTCCTACCATGTTATAAGTTAAAAATAGAAGCAAAGTAAAAAATCCAAAGGAGGGAAAAAAAATAACATTTTCGATGAGATAGTGCATTTTAGACACATCTGAACTTTTCTTCATTTCATACTTTACATTGCATAATCTGATTTTAATTAATCAGAGCCTGGCGAGGGCAGCTTATAGTAACATTTTGTGGCGTCACAATGAATATTAAATCATGATTGAAATCAAAAGAAGAAAATTTTTAAAAGTACAAGTAAAGGTTTTTTTTTTAAACATTTGTAAATGGCGTGAATACTTTTTTTTATGTTAGTATAAATTAGTTTTCTGTATTGAGTGATAAATTATTGGGTGGGCTCAGCCCCTATTCACAATTTATTGGGGGGGCTCAAGCCCCACGGGCCCATATAACTCTACGCCTATTAGAGATGAGACGTGCTCAGCCCGAGCCCGACTCGGGCTCGGGCTCTGTAATTCACGATTGCGTTCGGGCTCGGACGGGCTCGGGCTCGTGAAAAATTTCTCCTTTGTTGAACATACTCCTTGAAACAGATTTTAAAAAGTGATTCATGGGATAAATAGACGTACTTATTTAAAAAAAAATAGCGGCACGGGGGACTAGAAGGTATGTGAAGCTCCAAAATTTATTGTATCCAATTAATGAAGTAGTTAAATTTATGTCTTTAGCTGAAATTTCGGGCTCGGGCTTCAACTTTAATAATATTGCTCGGGCTCGGGCGGGCTCGGATTAAAAGTCCTCGGTTAGTTACCCTGACTGAATACAGTCATTCAGGGTAACTTGGGACCATAGGGGGGGTAATGTGTGGCACCTCTTATTTTTATTTATTTATTTATTGCATATTTGGTTCTCGGGCGGGCTCGGGCTTCAAAAAATGAGCCCGAACTCATCTCTAACGCCTATGCTCATAACTCGCTTTCTATTGCAGATACCCTTGTCCACCGATGAGCACCTGTAATATTGAAATTCTTCATTTAGAACAGTTAATAATGGATAAGCTCATCCTTGGAGTTAAGATTCTACTCCATATAACCTTTCTGGAAGAACAGAAGGAAGTGGCCATTGAAGGATGAAGAAACAATTTCGAACAACAATGAGAGGTGTTTCTGATCGACACTTTACATGCTGTCAGCGGACAATCATGAGAATTTTGTAAGTTGCAACCATTGATCTTATTATGAAGTTAGATTGGAGATCGGATAATAGTGAAGTCGAATAAATAGGAAGTGAAATAGCAACTCTCTAGAGTTGGGTCATGTGCCCTCAGCAACAGGCTCGATGTGATTTTTTTTAAGCTGGCAGCAAAAAATACTCTGAGCTTTCATCAGCTAGCTGCGAACGTTATTCAGTTCAAAGCAAAATCTTAAATTTCTGTAATAATGGCGAATTTTAAATTTTTGGTTTTTCGTTTATAAAACTTGAATGAATACAGTCATTCAGGGTAACTTGGGACCATAGGGGGGGTAATGTGTGGCACCTCTTATTTTTATTTATTTATTTATTGCATATTTGGTTCTCGGGCGGGCTCGGGCTTCAAAAAATGAGCCCGAACTCATCTCTAACGCCTATGCTCATAACTCGCTTTCTATTGCAGATACCCTTGTCCACCGATGAGCACCTGTAATATTGAAATTCTTCATTTAGAACAGTTAATAATGGATAAGCTCATCCTTGGAGTTAAGATTCTACTCCATATAACCTTTCTGGAAGAACAGAAGGAAGTGGCCATTGAAGGATGAAGAAACAATTTCGAACAACAATGAGAGGTGTTTCTGATCGACACCAAATTTACATGCTGTCAGCGGACAATCATGAGAATTTTGTAAGTTGCAACCATTGATCTTATTATGAAGTTAGATTGGAGATCGGATAATAGTGAAGTCTAATAAATAGGAAGTGAAATAGCAACTCTCTAGAGTTGGGTCATGTGCCCTCAGCAACAGGCTCGATGTGATTTTTTTTAAGCTGGCAGCAAAAATACTCTGAGCTTTCATCAGCTAGCTGCGAATGTTATTCAGTTCAAAGCAAAATCTTAAATTTCTGTAATAATGGCGAATTTTAAATTTTTGGTTTTTCCTTTATAAAACTTGAATGAATACAGTCATTCAGGGTAACTTGGGACCATAGGGGGGATAATGTGTGGCACCTCTTATTTTTATTTATTTATTTATTGCATATTTGGTTCTACAGAGCTGCTCATTGCCTACTGTTGCTCTTCGCTAACAAGTTCGCGATACTGGTTTTCTACTCTGGATTTTAGAAAATAAATTAGCAACAATGAACATTGTTAATTTGACTACTTATTTGTTTTTCTGTAATAAAGTTTCAATCTTAATTTTTATCTTAATTTAATCTAAATTTTACTGGTTCAAAGTTGTCCCGACTCGTAGGTTGAATAAAACAAGGTATTTTATATGCTATCTCTGATATTGGTTCAAAATTACCCCGAATGGCAGGGTAATTTTGAACCCTGCCATTCGGGGTAATATTACTAATTTAGGGTTTATTCTTCTATTTTATGTCCTTTGGCCCTCCAAACTATTTTGAAATAGTTTTTCGAGTAAAAGATTAATTTCTAATCTCTCTTTCAGTAGCATATCATTGATACCACCCATAAATTTAAAGATTATCGGGTAACTTTAAAAATAAATGACGTTCAGAAAGTTCTTTTCAGCTATGTGAATTTTTGAAAAAAAAAAAAAAAAAAAAAAAAAAAAAAAGGAAATTCAGCATGCGAAATTTTACTGACATCAAAATATACTTTTGTTTAATAGCAGAAGAAGAAGAAGAAAAAAAAAAAAACTTGTACCAGTGTACAGAATTTTCACATACGCATACGTTTTATTCAAAAATTTTAAGCAAAATCATTAAAGTCAATTCCATTTACATAACACGTGGTACTCGGGACTTTAAAGATTACGAAAGTACGTAATTTGGTACTGAGGGTTGTAAGAAGTTAGTTGATGTACAAGAAGTTGTCCTGTGACGTTGTCCGAATAATTACGAACAATTAGTACCCATAGATATCTCTGATGCTCCTTTTTTCTTAACCCTCAATTCTTGAGTCTCACGATAACCTTTGATCTTGGCGTCATCGTTAAGTCTTCGGCAAGAAGCTATAGATCTTTGATAATGTGCCATTCTGACGTTATAGAACGAATAAATCCCTGGGTGTTTCAAAGGCTCTCCAGAATTAGACACTATAGTGATATGAGGAATCTTATAACTTTTTCGAACACTTAGTTCAAGCATCCCACGTGATCGAAATCCACTCGAGATTCCAACCCAGAGCCGAGCAGTTCAGCTAAAGACAGCGAGATCATTTTCAGACAGTGGGAAGTGCAGAGGTAACTTTCCTCTGGTGTTAGGCCGATAAGGCCAGATTTCACCCGAACCCGCCATCTGACTGCAGGGCCCGATCATCACGAAATTGGGCCCTGGGCAAATACACATTTTTGGGCCTTTGCATTTACGAGAAATTACATATTACGCATTTAAGTTGTTTTGGACACATGTCAGATATATATATCGAGTTTAGATACAAAATATATGAATACATTGCAGTCAAGAATATTAAAGGACTTTAGTAAATATTAATAACAATTATTTTCACAAATAATGAATATCTAGACACATACTACATACACTTCTATACTAAACTTCTTTACAATATAAATGAAAAGAATTGCAAAAATTACAGTACTCATCTTAAAACTGATACGATTTTTTTAAATAAACTTACAAAAAGAGACTCAGACGTTGGCTCACGAACTTTGACCTAATGTTGATGGGTTTTAGAGGGCCTTAGTGGAGTAAAATGCCAGAGAATTAGCTGCCAGCTCTTGAGTATTTTCGAGAAAATGGCAAATTAAATATTCGTACAAAGTTTTTTTAAGAATTTAATTTTTTAATAAATAAAAATTTGTTGAAAGGTACAAAATTTTTGAGCCCTTGAAATGCGTGGGCCATGGGCAGATGCCCCGGTTGCCCTGCCGATAAACGGGCCCTGTCTGATTGTTTAAATAACTGACTGTAAACTGACTGTTAAAAACTTTAGAATTGCCACTAGGGCAAACAAGGGGCATTTGATATTTCCAGTGTAAGGAACAGTACAACGGCATAACCAGCGAAATACGGCACTTTTCTTCCTCCGGGATCTTTCCTTCAAATTTCTCACCGAGATAAAGGATGCATGATCACTCCACCTATTTATTCTCTATGGTCCACATCAGATTTCTTTTTACTGTGCATGCTGTTACAAACCGCATTATTTTACAAGTATTCTTGGCCAACGGTGAATAACCCTTGAAGTCGGAAGTTTGCATTTTAGAACAGTTAGTGACCCATAAGCAGATCGGTTGTAGCCACTACACTACAGCTTTTCCAAGCGTACAGAAAGAAGCAACCATTGAACGATGGATCAGTTTTGAACGTCAATGAGAACTCGTTTTGGTGAAACCGTATGGATGTGTTTGTTATCTAAGGTTCGTCACGAGAATTATGTAAGTTGTAACCACATTGATTTTATTGTAAAATTAGAGTGGAGAGTCCAGTAGTCCCGTAGAATAAATATAGAGTGAAGCGCCAGCTCTAAACGTTTGTCCATATGGCACCAACAGAATTAAAAATGCATGAACATCAGTCTGCAGGCAGGTTTTAAGTAGAAATGGTGCAGCAGCTTTCGCTAGAGCAATACTTTTGAAAGGGAGCAGAGATACCTAGGGTCAATCTGTCTAAATGTGATAACCCATAAATGCAAACATGCTAGGTTAAATCTTATTTCAATAAGATTAAATAATTAATCAAAAATCATATTTCAATACCATGTAATAAAAGGTCAGCACTCAGTTTTCCAACTCCTCCTCTCGCCTTAGATGTGGAGGATAATATCGAAATGGCTTATTTGATAATTAACTGGTTCATTAAAAAGGCTTATTTTAAATCTGAACGATAGATTTTCTGTATTAGAATTAAGAAAGACTTGAAATTAACAAACGCGAACTTACGTGCATAAAATTCGTTGGGTACTTTCTACATCTCGTTTGGGCTTAAACTACTATAAATGTGACCATAAGGATCTAAATTTGATACCGATATTTAAGACTTTAGATAACCAATAATATTTTAATTTCTGTAAATTAATCAAAGTAGAATTAAAATATTTCAATAACTGTGCATCTCATTTAGGCACAATGAAATTTTTTTCTCATTTTGGTCAATGACTATACCGATGGAAGCAATTCAAATTTCTAAAGCAATCGTTAGATAAACACAATTAGTTTTTTGATCAATTTTTATATCAAGATAAATGTTGAAAAGTATCCCGTTCTAACAACAGGTAAAAGAATAACAGGGAACTTATTTTGGCGAGTTCTTCCCTTGTAAAATTCTATCAGTGTGTTGGTAATTTGTTATAAGCAAAATGTCTTATGATAAAGCTCAGCCAGTTTACACGAGACTTACGCACAATACACACCCAAGAATCAACCGGAAGTCATGTTGGATGAGGCAGGAGCGGCTGCTGCCTTCTTGCTGAAGTTGCCTAGGTGGTAATTTAAAGATCGCGTCTATAATTTTTAATAAGCGAAAAGAAAATTTTGTGCGTAAGACTTCTTTGTTCTACTGTAGTGGTAGAGTCGGATATTTAGCAAAGTGTTTAACACCTAAAAAAAAATGGACTTTGATATATCAAACACAATTACCTTTACTGGTTGTGTTAGCAAAAAAAGATTCCTGCAAACGAAAATTAGGCGATCGTTAGAGAGCCTTCCGAAAGTTTGCGCATGTGACATGTCTGCTTTCGTCTTTGGGAAAATGTGAGCGAGATGGCTCAAACTGGAATACCGTCAAATACGGTGAGCGTAGAAAGCACTTTTGAAAGAATCAGTCTTAGACATATCATCATTCCTGATTCTGAAAGGGGATTTGATGAAAGTCTTATTTAGTTGGTTAAAATAACTACAGCAGAATTATTTTAAAAAATTGAATGTATGGATTTCGCGTGAACATATTCAAATTTTACCATTGGAATAAACCGTGCGCAGTTTTTATGTAATTTATATCATCCTGTATCGGAAAGTGTGAGGTCGTCTAACAATGGGAGTTTCGTAATCATCCACTCTAGTTTTATGATAAGATCGTTTATGTCTGAAAATATAGTTATGTAATTATTCTGTTCAAATAAAGTTGATCTTTCTGAAAAATTTGACCATGTTTTATTTAAAAGACCTTGCACGCAACAGTGGTTTATGGGAAAAGTTGCTTTGCCTGCACCAGAGGGTATGAGGATGCGCGTGGACTTAGAATATATAGGGCCGAGCACTTGCTGCCGACCTCAGCGATTACGCCTTCCGGTGGGTGATGGGAATTAAAAAGATACTTCCAGGTAAATTGATTGTTGAGATGCAAGTATGGATTTTGGTCATTGTGGAAGAGAAAGAGAGAGAGAGGGTGGTAAAGATGGTGACCAAGAAGATTTAAGGGAGACTTTGGTCATTTTAGAAGTAAATAGGGTGACAGAGTAGGCTTGCGTTTTGTAATACATACTGGAGACTTGCCTTTAGTATCTGGTGTGTATTATAGAAACTCAAGCCTACTCTGTCGCCATCTTTATAGCTAGACTCGCACCATCTAAAATGACCAAAGTCTCACTTAAAATCTCCTAGGTCGCCATCTTTACCTCTCTCTCTGCTTTAACAATGACCAAGTTCATACTTCGGTCTCAAGAATCTGTTCACAAGTGGATGCGTATCTCTAATTTCAGATTTCCTCCATCTTAAATTCCCATCATTCACCTGAAAGTAGAAACCGGAAGGCGTCATCGCTGACGTCGTACGGATGCGCGGCCTAAAAATAGACTAAGTCCACGCGCATCCTGATAGCCTCTGGTGCAGACCGTTCGAAATGAGCTCAGTAAATAATTAAAGGAGCCTTTAACAATTTAGAAATACAAACTTTTATTACTCTCGATGATACAAGAAAATTCTTAACACAATTCCGCTTCAGCACCTCGATATTTATGGATTAGAACGTCTCGATGAAATTGTCCACAATAAAATTTCTGCAGTTGGTTGTCATTCATATGCCGTCACGACATCAATAGAGCCTATCTTTGAAACAAGCAAGAAGTGACGTCTAGCACATCCTCAATTGGCTCCAGGATTCAGGGGATATCCGAACCCACAGCAGTGCCAAGGAGCGTCGTTCACCATCCAAAATCTTTATGGCTCATCCTCCTCTGAAATCGCCACTCCTGTAAGCAGTCGCCTGCAAAAAGGAACAACTTTAAGAACATATATAGATTGTTTCGGTTCAGATTTACATTACAATAAATAACTTGAACACGCTTAATTATAAATATCGTAATGGTTGCAGATTAGCAAATCATGACTTCCTACGGGGTGTCCCAAAATACTATAATTGGTCAAAAATTAATGCGTGTCAGGTGGGCCATGCAAACTGAAAAAAAAAAAAAAATCAGGACTAGGTAGGAAAAAGACTTGAGGAAAAAAGTCCTCATTACTTTTTAAAAATAACACTTAAAATTTTTATTCCACCTTCCTACAAAAACAAGAGCAAAATGTGCCCTATAACCAAAATAGGTAATTTATAACATTTAAGTAGTGCATCCTAAAAAGGGTCGGAGACACAGATAAATATATGCTGACTGAAACCACCTTTCAATGACTCTCTAAGAGAAAAATGACATCGGATGATTTGGTTTCAGGGGCCGTACAGAAATTGCAAAAGATTTTTTTTTTTTTTTCATTCTAGCAAATAAACGTTTACATTCAAATTAGTGTATAATAGTGTGTATCCAAAAACCCTTTTTACGAAATTCTCTCACCCTTAATGCTATTTTTTGGCCAAATTGACTCAATGATAAGAGTGTCAGCTGAACATAATCTATCGAGCTGATAATATCCACACTTATTATTGACACAATTAAGGTAAACTTTGTTAGGGACAACACATTTCTAAAAAAAATTAAAATTTTTAGAAATTAAAAAAAAAAGTTCAAAATTTAGGTCCGATGAGACAACTGAAGGCCTTAACCAAACGAGTCGAAATTTGGCACGCGTTTAATTGAGTCAATTTGGCCAAAAAATAGCACTAACGGTAAACAAAATTTCGATTTTTTTTTTTTTATACACCTTAATGTATCTGAACATTCATGTTTAAAGATACCACCGAGGCTTTCTAGGATAAAAGGCTGAACATTTTAGCATCACATTAGTGTTTTGGTCACATTTTAATAATAGGTCTTTATTGGAGGGGGGGGGGGGCTTACTGAGGTCGTATACAAACTTTTAAAATGTCACTTTTTGAAAATTAACGAGAAGAATTTTTCCCTAATGTACTTTTTTTCTTACTTTACATTGCCTACTTATCAGTAACAAATATCACACACAAGAGAAAAATATCACTTTACTTCCATAAATATACTGTTGCAGAAACACTGCTTAATTCTTGGGTTTGTCTCTCTAAAGTTCAGTGTATTTAGAAAGTTCTAGCAAAAAGGCCACTTGTCAGGATGGAACATGAACTTTATTGCTTCCAGAACTTCGTCGAACAGTCAGCTGTACGAAATTCACAGGCACTAACGGCCAGTAACTAGCTTATAACAGTCCGCTCAGTACAGAAGCTTTCACAAATGCTGTGTTTCACGCACAAAATAAAACACTTCCACAAGCTAAAATTCAGTGGAAATATTCGAGAAAAATCATAAAGAGTTCCTCAATGCAGAATTAAAAAAAAAAAAAAAAAAAAAAAAAAAAAAAAAAAAAAAAAAAAAAGCTTCTCAAAACAAGCGAAATATTGATTACAGAAGCACAATTCTCAGGCTAATGCAGTGACCAGAACGGTCGTCTGTTTCTCGCGGCAGTCTACAGCAAAACCGGCTCGAATTTACCTACCTTTTATACCCTCCGACGTACATTCGAGAAAAATCGCGACCTCTAGAGAAACCCCGGACAATCGTGTTTTGATGACGTCATGGAAATATTAATGAGTAATGCAAAGATATTGCGTAATATTAATGCAGGAAAACAAGCTTTACAAGCCCCATTGGAAAAATCGCGCCAATGTCCGAAAAGTTACCATAGCCGACTTTTTTTGCGAAATATCGCCAAATTTGCCGCCAAAGTCCCCAAAACGTGAGGTCAGCTAAGCGTAGCACCAATATTTCTCGAGATTTCCAGAAAAACCTTCGTTAACCAATGGGAAAATCCAGAACTTCATATCTCCCGTTCACCTAATCCGATTTTTATCTAACAAAATGCAAAATTTAATTAGTTGACGCGTAGAATACGAATTTTAAACCATTTTTAACCTCTGGGAGGCACAACAAACTGAAAATTTGCAATAATACTCTACCTTTAAAATAACATACACATATAAATTGAGCTGGACGATTGTTTTGAATGGTCTAACCTTCTTCAGTTGCGAAAAGGCTCTTCTTTAAAATTAGTTAAAACAACACGCAGAAGCATATTACCCAGACAGTACATAAGCTTAAATCAAGCTTGACATTTCTTTGAATTTGACGCATTAATACAAGCTTGACAGTTCAATTCTTTTTAAGCTTGCAGCAAGCTTGGAGAAGTCATTTGAACTGTCAAACTTGAATACAACTTGATGACTGCTTGATTTGGAAAGCCACATGAACATAACAAATAATTTATCCTCAGTCATAAATGTACTTGACCATAGAATTTAAAAAAAAATTCTATATTTCCAAATATGGAAATTCTTCAAAATAAAATACAATTATACTACGAAATTGATTTCAAACTCAGTCGTTTGTCTCGATTTTGGCCAGTATTGCCCAACATGAGTGTCGCGATATTGAAAGTTTTAAAACGTGTGCTGCTTTTAAGTTTATATTATGCTTATTTCCCTATTAGTAGAGTCTATAAATCACACATAACATTATTTTAATTTTGATTCATCCCATGGAAAAATAAAAGAAACAGATCGGCATCGACGAATACTGATCAATCTCGCCAAAAAACGGTGTGACAACCGTAACAGTCACTTCAAATTTTAGTCATACTTGCACGAGGCAGATTGGCCGAATGGTTATGACGCTGGCTTCCCAACCCTTAGTAGAAAAATAAAATATGTGGGGCGCGTTCGCCGACGGACGCCCCGTGCATTTAGGAATTTTTTTTTTTTTTACGAAAATTTTTTAAGCCTGAAATTAAGCTTGCTATGTAAAGCTTGATTCAAGCTTGCGATGTCAAGCTTAATGCAAGCTGGGCAAGTGTAAACTAGAACACTTGATTTCAAGCTTGCATTAAGCTTACACGCTTGAAATTTTCAAGCTTAATTCAAGTTTATTGACTTGATAAATCAAGCTTGCTGCAAGTTTGGTGCAAGTTTCCTGTGCTGTCTGGGTAGGTGTACCAGAATTTTATTTTTTTCATAAGTCAATATTTTGCAAAGCCAAAGCAACTGAAGCTAATAATAGAAAATTTGGTACGTATGTGAGTTTTTTAGCGTAGCTGCTTGATTGGAGAGTCTTTTCAAAAATTTCGATGGAGGGATAGGAAGCCAAAATGTTTTTTTTTTTCACATATCCTGCGGGATCGCAAAGAAGTAAAGAGCTATCCAAAAAATTCTTGATGCCAAATACAACACTCATGACTGCATAAAAATCAATGTCAGAACAGTACATTCCTTTAAGCAGAGTAGACGTGAAAAAAATGAAGAGGGTGGACATTTTTCATCAAAGAAAAAAAAAATTATCTACAAAATTCTCGCTTTAAAATTGAATAAATAGGAATCCTATGCTTAGGTACAGCTTGCCGGTACTTCAATACTTGTTGAAAATTTATTTATATAAGAAAATTCTGATGCGGGATCTACATGACTTCCTTTTAAAGTCTGTTACAAAGATAAAATATGTATAGCTTTGTGGTCAATACCTAATGTAAAAGATCATTTCAATGCGATTGTCTCAATTAAAGGTAAAATTAAATGATAATTAGTGGCGTCTTAACTTTATACTCGAGGCTGAAAGTATATGTATACTGTACAACTATTACTGTACGCATTATTTTTTTATGTACTTTGTAGTGATTTTGCGTGTGGAATTGTAAAAAAACAGTTATGTTTGTAATTGATTATCTGGAAATATCATAACGTTCACTGTATAAAATCACTACGTTAGTTTAAATAATTTGAAATTACGTATAGCACTTAAATGTCGCTCTTAGTGGAACAACTATATAATCTTCGTATGGAGCAAGAATCATAGTGATATCAAGATTATCCACAAATTTGTGTGGCACAGCAATTACAGGTAATCCGCAAAATGACGCCAGAATTACACAGATCAACGCAAAAATTCGTTTGATCAACTTTATTAATAGTCCAGTCATCTTAGTCAAAATAGGGCAAGAATCTCAATTTGAGATACCCAGCTATAAACTTATATGAATTTTTATTTTGACATTCTAAAACTTGTCTGAAAACCTGGATATGGTAGGGTGTCCGCGTCTGTCAAAATTTAAGGTCAAAGGTCACAAAAATCGATTTTTTCCACAGTTTTTGCAAACATCTCGTTTCCTATAGGGTTTACGCTATTTGTTTGTATTACCAATATTGTAGAGGATAAAATTCTCTACAACTTTTGTACCAAAAGTTTTTTTATATGTTGTATCGTTTACGAGATAGAGGGCAGTGAGCGCGCAGTGTTGAACTATGTAGAGTACCATTTAAAGTCAACCGGTAGTTTCGATCAAAAACACGCTTCATAAAGTTTATAAATTATTGATAAATATATACTTATAAATAATTTTAATTTTTTTGCAAATATTACATTATAATTAATAACTTTTTCATTAATTAGTAATCTATCTATTCAATAACACTTATAACTTATAACCTATTCATGTAATTAAAAAATTATTAAGGGAAATACTTTAACTACATTTTAATTATATTCTCATTTACACTAATTATATTTTAAATAGAAAATAATTTAGTACATCTTCTTTAAAAACCGTAAGCTTTTAAATTCTTTCATAACGTTAAAATCTATGACGAAGATCACTGGTTTACAATTTACTGAAATAAAAGTGAAACGCTCTGATAAGGTATTACCGCTTTCAATTGTTAATAAATCTTTAAAAATTAATGATTGTAAAGTTTCAGTAGATCCAATATTACTCTTTCAAAGAATAACTGTGAGCAAGCAATTTGAAAGTAATCTTGAAGAATATCTTCAATATGAATTGAGCCCGTATCCAACAGCACTATTTGATAATGATGGCATGAGTAAAACTACAAAATCGTCATTGTATGACAATATGACACCTATCGATTTTGATCTCCGAGAAAATAATGTAACGTTCATTATTGATGGAGGATTTCTTCTGCATCGAGTTGTATATGGAGAAGAGAAGGTACTTTTTCTATTATTTTAGATAAATATGTAAATATTTACAAGCGCATTATGGTTCTAAAATTGTTGTTGTATTCGATGGGTTTTCAGACTACAGTAAAAACATAAAAGCAATGGAACAGCTGAGAAGGACTTTCAAAAAGCCACGACGTTTGTTTCGACGATACAATGATTAGCCAATTAGCCAATGTTACCAATTAGCCAAGAAAAATTCCTATCAAATCGAAGAAATAAAGAGAAGCTAATTAAAATGCTTATTGAGAAATTACAAGATGTTAATATCTCTTCAAAACAGGCTAGAGATGATGCGGATGTTCTTATCATTGAAACAGCTATTGAAGAATCGAAACATGAAAAAACAACAGATATGATAGGAGAAGATATAGATTTACTTATCATTTTAATTGGGCGTACTCTATCTTACCAACAAGAAATTTTCTTTAAAAAAGTTGGCAAAGGGACTGTTAAAACTGAAATATACTCCTCCAAAAGCTTCAATAAATATCCTAATTCTAAAAGACACATTCTGTTTCTGCACGCCTTAAGTGGATGTGACACAACTTCTGCGCTCTTTAAAAAAGGGGGAAAAATCTTTTTTTTAAGAACATTTGAGAAACTGCCGAATTTGGATCAATTTGCTGCAGTATTTGAAGAAGAAAACTGTCCGGTACAAAGGTTATTTGAGAATGGAATGAAACCTTGTTGGCAGTCTATAATGCTCCGAAATCTGTGGACAGTATATCGATCATCTTCGTTATGCGCAATATGTCAAGTCAACAAAACTAAATAAACCTGTGCAGTAATCGAATATTCCACCAACAAGTGCAGCAGCTCATCAACATTTTAATCGTGTTTATTATCAAGTTCAAACTTGGTTAGGGCATGATTTGGAAATGGGGTTGGACAATGTGTACGGAATTCCTGGAACCTATCACGACAATTTTAGCACCTGCTCTAAAGGAATTGCTAAACACGATATTCTGCAACTGCAAGAATAGTTGTGGCTCGCGATGTGGATGCAGGAAATCGGGGTTGCAGTGCTCTTTAGCTTGTGGCCAGTGTAAAGGGCAAGCTTGTCTCAATGCCTTGCCATATCAGAGTGATGCCAATGAAAATGGAACCTTTGACCCTGAAATAATGGAAGACCTGGAGACAAATGTCTTTGAAGATGATAATGAAGAGGAAGCTAAAATTCTGCAACAACCGGAAGACGATGAAGAAGAAGAAAATAAAAATTAGAACTTGCAGTTTTTATAATTATTATTAAATTTTTTAAATTTTGACAGTCATAAATGTATGGAATGATAATTTTTTACTGAAAACATTCATTAAAAATTTATTTCTTTTCTTTTTTTATTTATTTAAGTAATTAGTATAACTTTGATTAAAATTAAAGTATAATTTAAGTATTTCCCTTAATAAATTTTATAAGTACACGAGCAGATAAGTGTGATTAAATAAATTGATACTTAATTCAAAATAAATACGTAATGAAAAAAGTTATTAATTATAATGTAATATTTACAAAAAAATTAAAATTATTTATAAGTATATATTCATCAATAATTTATAAACTTTATGAAGCGTGTTTTTGATCGGGACTACCGGTTGACCTTAAATGGTACTCTACATAGTCCAATGCTGCACGCTCACTACCCTCTATCTCGAAAACGACTCAACGTATAAAAAAACTTTTGGTACAAAAGTTGTAGAGAATTTTATCCTCTACAATTTGTTAATACATACAAATAGCGTAAACCGCATAGGAAACGAGATATTTGTGAAAAATGTGGAAAAAATCGATTTTTGTGACCTTTGACCTTAAATTTTGACAGACGCGGATACCCTACCATATGCAGGTTTTCAGACAAGTTTTAGGTTATCAAAATAAAAGTGTATTCAAGCTTATAGCTGGGTATCTCAAATTCCGAGGTTAAACTTCTAAGATGACTGGACTATAAGAGTAGCTGGCCCTATACAGCAACATTGCTATCCACAGCAATGGTATATTTTAGTATGTTTATGCTTTGTTTTACATGAATCTTTGTAACTGGTTTACATTACAATTATTAGCAGGAACATAGTTTTAGTAGCAAGCTCATAGATTCACATGAAATTTTAAGTAACTAAATTTTTAAATTTTTGCTTATTCGTTATAAGTTTTATCAAATTTATTTGAGTCATTAACTGATTGTTAAAATAGTATGTACTTTACGTGAGCGCAATTACGCTTACTCAAACACTTATGGCGTTCGTGTACACTAATAAACCATACAGCACCCGCAACATACAAATTAGTGTACTTTTTCACAAAAAATAAATTAAATATTTTTCATATGCGACTAGAGCAATATTTTTGACGATATTTTGTTGTAAAGGGATTCATCGTCTTGTTCCTCCAGATATAAAACTTCGAGCAGGTAATCTACATAAAGGCCGGTTCGAAAGAACACATTTCAGTTTGACTGACGCCGCAAATTTGTTTGACTGCATGGTTTGTACGGCTGTTGCACGTTAGTTCTGTCATCATGTAACAGCAAACATTATTTTGCAAGGGGGGGAGAAAAAAAAATCAATAGCCCTTAAAAATCGTGCTACTATCCTCTCTTCTCCAACTGAAAGCTTTCATCGCCAATAAAAATAATAACAAACATAGGCGGTGCCATCTTGTCGGGAACCAGGTAGGTGCAACAAAGTTAATCTTTATTGAGCAGAAAAAGTTCCACCACACATTATTGTACGCCATTTAAAACCAATTGACAGTCTAATTCCTGAAGAGCAGCGCGTAAAAAGCCACCTAATGCCCGCACGAAAGCCCAGTTTGTTTTTATAATACCTTAACAGCCTCTTTAGGAAGCCGACAAGAAGAAGCTTTTTACGCTACTTTTTTTTTGCAGCTATTGTTCCCAACTTTGATCAGCAACTTTTTCTCTCCTGCCAAACAATCCGTTAACTGCTCAGAAAAACCTAACACCATTTGACAGGTTGCAATTTTCGGCAGCATCAGCGTTGATTCAGCTCGTAAGGTTTCTTTTGTGTGACTAGCGGTTTTATTCGGTGACCTGAAGAAGTGACCTCCCCCTCGCTTTCTGGCATCCGGGAGGACAATGGCTGCAGACCAGTAGCATAAAGCTAAAATGCACACCCTCAAAAAGAGAATCTGTAAACGAAAATATCGCTAAAACTTTTTTTTGGCTTATCCAATGAGGATGTCTGTATTTTTTTTTTTTTTTTTTAAACATTTATTTCATTTGGTTGCGAGAAAGCGTCTAAAGAAAATTTAAAAACAGGATAGTTTCAGTTTCTATGGAAGTGCTTCGTGTTCAATGGTAAAAATACCAGGTATTTTCAATTGAAATACGGTAAAAACACTTATTTTTGCTAGCCGTAATTTGTGAGAAAATGAAAATATCTGTGATTTCGTGAATTTTGTATTAATAGAACCGAAAGTTGGAAAAACCCCCAAAGTACCTAAATAGAGAACCCCCTTTCCATAAATCATTTTATTTTAAGAATGGCGTCCAAGAAGCCTTGTATAAATACTGTAAAATAATGATCTGCGTTCTATTAGGTGTAATATTGTTTTATGTTCAAGAAATAGTTGTGAGAAAGGAAGTTGCCAAGAAAAAGTTAAGTAACTGTGCAATAAATCATTAAATTTTGATAAGTAAAAAAATCCTGATGCTTTTACTAATATTTGAATCGAAATATATATTTCGGAGGCTATAATTTTCGCGTTTACGGCAGGCTCGCAAAAATCGCGAAAATAAGTGCTTTTACAGTATTTAAAACATAATTTTTACCTATTTGAAATAGCTCTATTTTTTCATAAAACAAAAAATATTTTTGAACTATATTAATTAAAAATATTTTATTTTGGCTATAACAATTTAGTTCACTATTTTTTGAGTATTATCTTAAGTATATCATCCTTCCAAAAATTTAACTGATAAGGTAATTTTACAAAGAACCTGTAAAGAACGTGTACAAGAAGTTGTAAATCGTGCATTGTTTTTAGTATTAGCAAAACACAATTTAATACGCATTCAATTTATATAAACTTTGATCAAATGTAAACGAAAAATATTTGAAAAGGAAATATTTTTCATTTCAATGTTTCTGTACACTAATAGATTTACCGATTCCTTTTTTGCGAGTTCTTTTTTAAGTATCGGCGAATTCTCGAAGCTATAATTTCTCGCCAAAGGAGAAAAAAAAAGTATTACATGTACTGCAATTTATTAATACATTTACTTATATTTATAAACAAAAATGACAAGAACTAACCACATCAGCACTCACGAACGAAAATATCGAATTGCTTTTCCAAACGGTTGGAAACAAAATGGTGACTTATTTTATCCTTTAGTGCACAACAATAGCACATGGCACGTAACAACGATACTGATTGGCTCGCTAAGTGATGATGTCACCTTGGTTCCCCATGATTAGTGGACGTAATTAACGCAAAATGCAATTAAAACCTTCTTCCGCGCGCCTTATTTCAAGGGTTATAACTCCTTTCTCTTTAATTAAAGTGGGACCACCGAACATATTAATTACGCAAACTAGCTGCTTAATTTGCAGTAATTGGGTTTAAGACAATGTACCGTATTGCATGCCGGGAAGAGAAAGATTTCAGGCGCGTTTATATCTTGGAAGATTTCTTGGTTCCGCCAATTAAAGAATGTTCTAGGTTCTGGATCTTGTCTCGTTTTCCGGGATGTCATTCTAAATGATTTTCAAGACGCTTCCGGGAATGAACTGTTATCTGCTATTGCGAAACTGCAACTTGAGAAAATGCAAGCGCCTCTTGGGGAATGGAATAGTTATTGTTGGTGGGCTGCATAACGAATCGGCATTTGTTACTTCTGCGTTTAATTCTAAATACTTCCACCAAGGGGGCTCCCTAAATAATGGAAACAGATTAGGGACTATTGTTATCAGATAATAATGCGTTCTTTTAATGTGCTGTTGGCGTTTATCTTTTGGAGAAATGCTCTTTCGTGCACGGGATTACTCATGTTTATTGATATTTATGGGCAAAAGTCATTGATTTTCACCTGGAACTTGTTCTTTAAAAGGTTAGGAATACAAGGCTTAGCATATGGCAAATGGAAAATTTTTCACGTTTTGCATCACGTATTTTATTGATTTGTGTATCTTATTCAAATACATTCAGCGGGATGCAGTTTCTTGTAATTTTTATTGTTTTGCAGTAGAATTTATTTTATTGCATTCTACATAATACAGCAGCGCACATTCTGAAGGAATAATAAATACGATATAAAAAATATGAAACATAAAAATGTGGGGCTAAAAATATGAAGTAATTACTGTGGTAAATCGTAAAAGTTACGGAATTTTTTTTTAATACCGTTCTGTAGGTTTAGGCCGCAAAAAAATGTAAGGTGCATCCCCCGTCTAAAACTAATTCTTTCCCTACTAGCAATTTTGCTCGGGCTACCACTGGCCACGCAGCCAGCCGATGACGGCCCGAGCAAAATTGCTAGTAGGGTGTTGTCACCTAGATGGAGGACACTTAACTGATAAAACACACACAATTAATTAGTCAAATTAACTAGATTCAAACTAGGAGGTCAGTGCTACCCCGATTGTTGGGAAATAGTCGATGATTAACTCTGCCCCACCTTGAGGTCGTTGAGGTAGAGTCTTAAGGAGGAGCGTCGAACGGTTCTTGAGACCGGTAACGACTTCGGGAGATCGTTTAGACAAAGTCGATAATCAAACAACTGAGTTTTGCCAATTGGCAGATAACCACCGACTATTTCACAACAACCGAGGGAGAATTGACTTGTTTGGACGATTGGGTGGAAGATGAAAGCTAAAACCACTTTAAGGAACAAGACTTTGTTCTCTGATTTGAAAGGTTTATTTTGAAGTAAAAATATAAATGTAGTGTAACGGCCAATTATCTGCGAAAGGTATCTAGGCCGGGGATGGGGGATGCACTCCGTGGGGGACTTTCTAAGGGATTCTAACTCATATTTACACGGAGTTTCGGAGAAAACCACGGGAAACTGCGAATTGTTAGGTCTGCGGACGCGACCTGGTTTTGAACCAATCACCTTCCGCCTCCCAGTTTAGAGCGCAAACGCATTCAGCCACTGGTCGGGCTAAGGTTGAAGTAATAGCTAAAACTGATTGAAATTTCAGTGGCGCCCTAGATAAATGGGAAAACAATCTGATGAGTGACTGAAGATTTATACAGCGATGATATATATTACTTCCTTGTACGTAGTATAAGGAAGTAATGTGATCCCGAAAAATTTTGGGGGCCAAATTTCGACATAAAAACCGATTTTGACTACCTCTAAATTTAATTAAAAAATTTTTTTCGATGCATCTCATCGTAGGCTAGCATGCACGATCATATTTACGCGTCTGCAACTCATTTTGACCAGTGGCGAGTCTACTGTGGCCAGTTTTTCCATGCCGTCTGTACGTACGTACGTATGTACGTACGTACGTACGTATGTATGTAACTCGCATATCTCAAAAACTATTGGTCGTAGAATGTTGAGATTTGATATTTAGGATTGTTCTATGATCTAGTTGTGCACCTCCCCTTTTGGTGGCAATCGAATGGATAGTTTATGTACAGGACCGCCCAAAAGATTCGAAATACATTACGCTCTATGGGCCGAAATTCATTAAACTCGCCTAACTCAAAAGCTATTAGGCGTAGAATGTCGAAACTTCATATTTTGGATAGTTGTAACATCTAGTTGTGCGCCTCCCCTTTTGGTTCCATTCGACTGGATAGTTCATCTACAGGACTGCCCAAAATATTCGAAATACATTACACTCAATGGGCCGAAATTCATTAAACTCGCATATCTCAAAAACTGTTAGGCGTTGAATGTTGAAACTTTATATTTAGGATTGTTGTAACATCTAGTTGTGCACCTCCCCTTTCGGTTCCATTCGACTGAATAGTTTATCTACAGGACCGCCCAAAAGATTCGAAATACATTACGCTCTATGGGCCGAAATTCATCAAAGCGTTTTTAGAGGTATTGGGCTATTTCAAACGACTCAGAAGTGATATATGCTGTAAAGAGTTAGAAAATGAATTTCGCCATTAAAAAAAGTGTCTTTATCATTTACAGTTCTGCTACAGGAACACTCAAAAGATTTCCAATACATTAGGGTCAATGGCAATTTTAGGGGCATTCATCCATTTCAAGCACAATACTGTCCTACCACATAAGTTAGGTCATGGTCCGACTACGGTCACGTGCCTCCCTCAAGAACTATGCCAAAAGTCGCCAAGCTTGGCGACTTTTGGTGTACGTGTGTGCATATTTAACTCTCAAATCTCAAAAACTATTATGAAATTTCATATATAAGAATGTTGTAACATCTAGGATTGCATCTCGATTTTTGGTTCCAATCTACTGGACAGTTTATTTACTAGACCACCGAAAAGAATTTCAGTACCTTAATGTCTATGTACATCTTCATTATAATACAACTGTAGACAGTCATTGTTTGGTACATGCCCAAAATCTCGCCGTCTGTCCTCGACCTTGGCGAGTTTTGGCGAAATATCGCCAAATTTGGCGATAGTCAGTCATTTGGTCCATGCCCAAAGTATCGCCATTTGTCATCGTTCTTGGCGAGTTTTGGCGAAATATCGCCAAATTTGGCGATAATCTGTCATTGTTTGGTTTATGCTTAAAATCTCGCCAAATGTCGTCGACATTGACGAGTTTCGCCGAAATATCGCCAAATTTGGCGCCAAAAATTATTTCCTATTTTGTATAACTCTAAAACTTTAACCCGTAGATTTTTTAACTTTGTATTTAGAACTATTGTAATATCTAACTGTTTTCAATATCTTTTTTGACAGCAATCGACTGAGAATTTATTTACATGGTGAGCCAAATGACTTTGAATACATTGAGGTGTATAGATGCATTCAATTCATTGAAAGTCTGTGGTCAATGACTACTTTGGCTATCCCCAAAATATCGCTGACTATCTCAAATTTGTTGGCTTTTGGTGAAATATCGCCAAATAAAGTGTCAGAAGGAAATCTTTCAAATTGAACTCAGCTTGGCGATATGGAAATATTTGGCTAGAAATCGCTAAACCTTACTATTATTGATATTTTATCTCTTTCAAACAAATAAATTTAGAGGAAGTTCGTCGAAAATATTTTTGATCTAATGGACGTGCAAGGAAGTCATGTGTTGGGCACATCAGATTTTTTTTTATTTGGACTAAGAGGAACTTTGAATAATCATTAAGGAACTTATGATATTTTTATGGATGTCAACAAATATTTTGCGATTAAATTGGTTAGTTAGGTTACTGATTACAGTAAAGCTACTCGAGGGCAATCTGCCTAAGGGGAGATGCCTCGGAAAGAGGACTTTTTTAGGGGTTTTAACGCGCATTCACGTTACATATAGAGAAAACCTCCAAAACTCCAGTCAGTGAGATCGATAGACGCGTCAAAGTCTGGCACACTGAAATTTCACCCTTCATCAATCTACCGTTACAGTGGTCTTGACCACTCCGTCACTGGTCAACCACGAGTAAGTTGGTATAGGATCACAGATTGTTTTATCATAGAATCATTTTTTTTTTAAACCGTAGTTTTAGTCCTTTTACATTTCTGCTGTTAAGTATGTATAGGATAGTTGAACGAGAAAATAATAATTTGTTACAGAACTACAGTTATTAGTCTTTCATACATATCTGTAATTTTTTCCTCCAAAAAAAACCCAACAAATCCCCAAAAGTGAGGTTAGCGAAAGCCTACGACCCATATTTCTCGAGGTCGATTTCTAGAAAACGTTATATTAATCAATGGAGGAAACCCAAAAACTCTCTATCTCGCATTCTAATAACCGATTTTGATGCAACAAAAACGCAAATTTTAACTATTTGACGCGTAGAATACGAATTTTAAACTATTTTAAACCACAGAACAGCGTGTTGCTCCGAAAATTTGGAACAATACAATCTAAAACTAATGGTCTATTCTTAGTAATCTAAGTTCGCATTTTATAGCATCTAAGTCGGTTAATTAGAACGTGAATCATGATTCTTTAAAATAATTAATGGATATAGATAATATCAGAGTTTGGCGATTTCGCAACAAATATAATGGATATCGCCAAGTTTGGCTCAGCTGGAGGAAATGAATTACTTTGCTTTCAAATTTTACTTCTCGTAATTTCGATTAATGCGTAAAACCGTCATCGTTAGACCAGTAACGAATTTAGAGTGACCGAATTGGACCCTTCCCTAAGTTGGTCACTTTTCTGGAGAACGAAACATGTCCATAATAATGAAATATACCTCTCTAAGTTGGACATTTCTAAAAGTTGCAGTTTTTGAGGGAGCCGTAAGCGTCCAACTTTCGAAGATTTCAGTATGTACAGTTAGAATACCATTAAATTAACGAAATTTCGTCTTCGTACCCGTATACAGACGACATTTTCCATGGAAAGAGGTGTGCCATTGCCCCCGAGGGGGTTGGACTTCTGCTTGTTAGTCCCTAATTTTGAACCGATTGCAGATGAGGGACCAACCACCCCCTGAAATCTGCAACCCCAGAGGTACCGTTTAACAATTCGAGGACATTGGAGCCACGACGGATTTTACGTACACCAGCTAATGAATTTTCGTAGCACAACGAAGAAGTACAAGCATAAAGTACTTTTCAATTGAATACATTGTGCAGTAGTAAGCATATTTCTCATAAAGAAAATACATATGAAAATCATAAGATTTTCATATGTAGTGAAACGAGTTCCTTGAATAGAAACTCGTTAAGGTGTCATAGGAGAATTAAGAATTCAAAAAATCGATTTTTCAATTTTAATTTCACCTGAAACTTCAGTTACTTCTGAGCATTTTGACTCCAATTTCATGCAATAAATCCAACTAGAGCCGGAGATACACATAAAAACGTTTTATGAAAGCTTTATATTTGAACGCAATAAAGTAACTTTAAACTGTGACTAAAAATTCCCGAAACGCTATTTTTATGAGCTAATTAATCGACTATAAATTAATATTAAAATGAGAGAGAAAAACTCGAAATTTTTAGCAGAAATACAAAGGAAATTTCAATTTAAAATACAATTTTGAAATTCTTAATTTAAAATTTTTTCTTAAATATTAATTCATTCTATAGATACTGATACCAATTGTAACTATACAAAATTTCTTGAAGCTACGAATCATAGAAATTTCGTTGTCTTACGGATAATTTATAAAAATGCGTTTTTAGAAAACGCGGTTTAAAGTTACCTTATTGGTTTCAAATATAAAGCTTTCATAAAAAGTTTTCATGTGTATCTTCGGTTCTAGTTGGATTTATTGCAGGAAATCGGGGTCAAAATGCTCAGAAGTAACTAAGGTTTCAAATGAAATTAAAATTGAAAAATCGATTTTTTGAATTGTTAATCCTCAAATGACCCCTTAAAGATCAAATGAAGTTTATCTAACAAATTAATTGAATTTCTTGAATTAAGTAATGCTAAAAATCAAATTAATTTTATCCAATAAGTTTGAATAACCTTTTTTATTCAAGCTTATCAAAATATCTATTAACTCATCTTTTCAAACTCATCTCTTCTCAAAATATTTTATTGTATGTACTATTATTGCAATGAAAAAGCCCCTTTAAATCTTTAAAGAAAAAAAAAGTTCACTTTTTTCTTAGTTTGCTTGCCTTTTACAAGTAGCATAGAAAAAATAATCTTGAAGGCTTAAAATATTTCTGAGCCACTGTGGAATTATAATCGCTATTCTCTAACCACTTAGCCTTTTCCTTCCTCTAACGTAACCACCGGGAACGGATGGACGTAATGAATGCTTTCAACAAGCTCTTGAAATTTCCAGTAGAAATTTCCATTTTAGGATGAAAAAAAAAGAAAAGAAAAGAACTTCCCAATCTTTTAGACAAATCTGTTATCCGAAACTTAATTGAATTCAGAAAGGAAGTTCTTATTTTACTTTTCTTCTTTTTGAAATCTGGAAGAATGGGAATTTGCCAGGTGTTGCCAATCCCTTCTTCGCATTTTTTTTATTTTTTTCTTAAGTTTTCGTCTCTGCTCGGAAAATCGTGTAAATATTAGACCAGAGAGTTAAAACCAGAGAGGACGTGACTCTGATGCCATTACGCATTCAATTAAGCGACGATACACGAAAACCTTAAACGACTCCGAAACGCTTGTTCGTTAAACAACCTCTAGTCTTCAATTTTCGAATCGCTGGTGATTGCAGGCCTAACCACTTAGCTGTGTGGAGAGAAAAATCCTGGCGTTTCCTAATGGGGCAAGGAGCCACTGGCTTTTCATTTTCTGCTTAGCTTTCCTTTTTTTCTCCAGCGTAATTATCATGTTTAGGATAGCTTCGTTGTTCTCTGTAGGATTTTTCTCTCTTTTTTTTTTTTTTTTTGTCTTTTTTTTTTCCATCCCCACGTAAAGGGAGGAGAATACACGCAATTGCGGCATGATTGTTGAGTTCTCCTGCTGCCCGGAGAACTGGACATACTTCCAGTTTATTATGTGTTCCGGGGTAGGAGGAGCTGATTGGTGTGGCGGGAAAAAACGTTCGTGTTTTCGACACCGTTCACGAAATGTTCATGACACACTGTTTTTAAAGAGAACGTTATGTGTGTGTGTGATTCTTCCCCCCTCTTCTTATCTCATCTGCGAGCTGTAATGCTGTGATTTCCCACACACACACACAACACTTGAAGATACAAAGTGTTGCAGAGTTCGGAAAACAATTACGTTAACGCGACAAATTGAATCGATCACGGAACCCGAAAAAAAAAACGGCGTATTATTATTACGTGTTGATGGACGAAGGAAACAGATATTAAACGCGGTTCAGGTGTGAGCAGTTTTTCACTCCCCACTTATTTTGTTTGCAACAGTGGAAGAGAGAAAAGGAAAATCTTTGCAACTAATATATATACTTTCGCTTAGTTCTGCCGCTGCACGCTTTGGTGAAAATGTGTAATTGATTTACCGAACACACTGCAGTAAAACGTATGAAATGGCCAACCTATCATAAAATATTCAATAAAAAGCTCAGTAATAGGCAAGCAAAACGTTTAGTAATGTAACATAAAAACAAGAGGGGAGTGGTAGATTTAGGGGGAAAAAAAAGTTAATAGTTCTGTCCATTATAAAAAACAGGGGAATGTTATGAACTTTTAAAACATGGATTTAATGGGCTTTAACTAGCTTTTTAAAACTGCCGTTGCACGCAACATTGAAAAACACAAATATTACGATTCCGGTTGAAATTTCAGCATTAAAGTAGGGTAAGGTGGGTAAGGTGGGGTAAAAGGGTGGTGGATAGAATTTGATGGGTATTTCTTTTTAAGCAAACTATAAATAAATTGTTTATAAATAAAATTTATTTTTTAGCCAATCTTCGCAAACATTAGTTGGCAAAATTTATTCTCTTACAAAAGTTTATTAATTGCATTTGCAAACAAAATACTAGCTTTTATCTTTTGTTTTTAGCTTTTTCTATGTTAGCTATTTTCTTGTTCTCCAAAGAAACTTTTAAGAAACTAACACACTTCTGAAGTTCTGCTATTATTTTCAATTTACAAAAAATATGGACTACTTATTAATCAGGAAAAGTGAGAATTTTAAAAAATATATATTTTTCTTTTTATATATGTTTCAGTGTGGTGGTGTGGTATAAAATCTGTACACAGTTAGGCTTAGTTAATATTGCATTTCTAAATGCTATTTCGCACTCATAATTTTTTTAAACTTTTATATAAAAACTTTGGAAAAGTCTATACATATGCTTAAATAACCCGTCTTCATACATTTGGTTTCTTTTTGTTTGTGCGTCAGAAAGATTGTAGAATATTTTAATTTACATTTTAGTATTATTGCAATTCTTAAAAATTGTTTTACTGCACAAGAAAGTAAGCCACACCCATGGATTATGGTGTACTTTCCAAGCTGTATTTATAAAGGTGAAGTATAGTTAGAATATGCCTGGCGAAGATTGTTTACAAGTTTTAGTAGGCAATTTTAATATAGATTTTAATTCCAAGGAAGTGTCATTGAACAAGGAAGACGAATACGCCCCACTCATGTATTATGATACAGTTTCCAGAGTAATGGAACAAGGAAGACGAATACGTCCCACTCATGGATTATGATACAGTTCCCAGTTTAGTGGAAGAAGGAAGACAAGTAGAGCCTATACTTGTCTTCCTATATAATAAAAGAAAGTTTCATCATATTCGAGAAATATTTTATCGCCACAGTTATCAAGTCATCAAACGGCCGCCAAGTTTGTCGCCAAGGTCAAAGGGCATAGGTTATCTACATCCGCAGCAATGCCTGTAAAAATGCCTTTTCCACCATACACTCAGTGTGGCAGGGTAGAGGCATTACCTATCAGTTTTCCAGGATTACCTATTACGAAAAATACTTAATAAGCTTTATGCTTGAAGTTGCGGCCATAACCTTATACCTTAAACTCTATTTCTATTCGTTCGGAGGTAAAAAAAATTACGTTGGTTTTAACTAAAGTTTTGCTTTGTTGTACATTTTTTAATGTGAAATAAGCTTTTTTTTTCAAAATTTAGTTCCTTCGAAATTTTTTTTTCTGGATTTGCCACTGTGAAGGGAAATCAGGGCCTGAGCTGCCCCTTCTTACAGAGAAAGCAGCCCCCCCCCGGCTGCATATTCCCCCCCCCCTCCACCTTGCGCACGACACTGCAGCTGCCAAAAGACGTCTTGTGATTATGAATTGCTAACCATGCAGTTTAGTATTCAATTACCATCCAAGAAGTATCACGCAAAAACAACCCTATTGTTTAACAAATTGCCATTGTTGGCTGCTGAGTTGGGACACATCTATTTTGGGCTATTTAGCGGTCTCTCTTCCCTCCCTTTCCCAATTTAGCTACGGAACTAAACGCAGAACAACTGCAATTTAAAAAAAAAATGTTAAATAAATGAATAAAATAAATCTAAACTTCTATAAGTAATTGCTTTCGTAAATGTTTAAATTCATAATTCAACAATACAGAATTTCTAAGAATTAATATAATAGGTATTTAGAATAAAAAAATTTAATGGTGAATTCTCCCTTGAAATTATTTATAATCTCGAAACTTGGAATCAACTGGTGAAATTTCTTAAAAAAAGGTAAGGGTAAAAGTAAACCTTTCTTTAATTGCTTTTGAATTACATGATTTTACAGACTGTTTTTTCTCCCAATTTATATTCCGTGCATTTTAAAATCTACTTTTTTCTTTTTCTTTTTCGATTAAACATTCATTTCTGTTTTTTAATTTTTCCTTTAATCAGTTTTTTTTTTATTCAGAAAATCTTTTTTTTTTTCCACCTGAATTTTTTTTCTACTTAAGTCACACAGAGCGAATTTAATAAAAATATTGACAAATTAATACCATAATGCTGTATTTGTACTATTTCTGAGAAACCATAAAATTACTTTCTGTTATATTTTTTCAACTCTCTCAAAGCACAGAGTAACTTAAATACAATATCCTGCTTTTGTCCTTGTTTTTTTTTACACCATAAAATTGCGTTCTTCATAGCTGTCCTATGTAAAGAAAAATCATATTTCAATGTCATCTTTCAAGTTTCAATATTACTAAATTTGAAAACTAAATGTGTGAAATGAAAAAAAAAAAAAAAAAACCGCAATATACCGTGTTAATAAATGTTTCGTGAAATTAAAAGAGTGTTTGTTGTTGTACTCATCATGTTTTAGCGGGCGCTTTTCAATTAACTAAATTATTAAGGCTATATTTGTGTAGTTTTAACACAAAAAACTATCTGAACTTTTCATATTTTTGTCTTTTCTTAACCAAAAACCATCGCGTAGGTGAACATTTCGCTTTGTGAAACGGAGTATTTATAAGACTTATTGAAACACATGTTCAGTTATTTTATGTACTTATAAACATCCCTCTGTTTTAAGCCATTCCCTAACTATTTATTACCATTTCTCACATAAAGTAACTAAAGTATATACGTAAAGTAAAGTATAATACAAAAAAAGGCAGTGTTATTCAAAATACCGTGTTTACTCCCGTAATAGTCGAACTTTTTTTGCCAATTTTTCATGGTGAAAGTGTAGGCGCGACTATTATGCGGGGAAAATTTACTACATAATATTGTACCTCTAAAGCTAATTTTCTGCTTCCAAACGGGGGTACGACTATTATGCGAGGCGACTATTTCGCGAATAAACACAGTAGAGAATTGTAAATGAATAAAATTTGTCATCAGTAGAAGAGAAAGAGACAGAAAGTACAGTAGTGTACGGATAGTATGCAGTCATAATAATAAAGTGCAACTGTTTAATAATAATGCTGTATTGTACAGTAATAGTTATTACTATATAATAATTATTATTATACTGTACTTTAATAATAGTAATTACTAAGCGTCACACAGTACTGTAATAATGATTACAGCTGTTCTATACTGTACAAGATAATATTGTTCCCGGACCTTCTGCTGGCGGTTCTTGTTGCTGGCAAGAAATCTTGGCAATTATTATAGCAAGACAGTTATAATTATTGTAATAATAGTAATTACTAAGCATCACACAGTACTGTAACAATGAATATAACTATACTGTACTGTAGAGAATAATATTGTTCCCCGACCTTCTGCTGGCGCTTCTTGTTTTTGGCAAGAAATCTTGACAATTATTAGCAAGACAGTTATAATTACTGTAATAATAGTAATTACTAAGCATCACACAGTACTGTAATAGTGATTATAACTGTACTGTACAGAATAATATTGTTCCCGGACCTTCTGCTGGCGCTTCTTGTTATTGACAAGAAATCTTGACAATTATTAGCAAGACAGATATAATTACTGTAATAATAGTAATTACTAAGCATCACACAGTACTGTAATAGTGATTATAACTGTACTGTACAGAATACCCAGACCTTCTGCTCGCGGTTCTTGTTATTGGCAAGAAACCTCGGTTTGCGTGAGAGCATCTCGCGTTAGCTCTCAGATACGTTGCTTATCAAATTTCGCATAAAATCCAAATCGCGTAAGACTATTCGCGTTGTAGCGGGAGTCCACCGCAGCTTAAAACCGAAGTCTTGAAATCTTCCTCCTCCTCTGGCAAAAAAAAAAAAAAAAAAAAAAAATAAGAATTTTTTTCCCCCTTTTAAAAGGTAGTGATTTCAATACTTCTTAAAAAAACCACACTACCGAGATCTAAAAACGTGCTCTTTAACATTTTCTTTGCTTAGAAAATCGCTTTTTACTTCGCTTCATACGAGCTTACTCAACGGTCGTGCCGTAAGCATTTTATGGAAGAAAAAACTATTTTCACATTATCCAAGGTGCCCTTTCAAGATAAAAAATAACCTTTTAAAGAGGAAGAATCCGTACCTCCTATTAAAATAAAAGACAATCACAAACAATAACCATTTTTTTTATAAGCATCCTAACGATTGAATTCTCCTCGTTTCGAACATTTACCTTGGCGCCTAAATGTTCGCTTCCTTCCCCATCATCAGGAGTGAACGCTTTAACCCTTTTCAATCCTTATGATTAAAAAGGACCCATCGCATAAAATGCCATTAATGTCTGCCTCCCCGCCAAGCCTCGCAATCATTTAAATATACTTTGCCCAGATCCAATGGTTTTCTTCCTCCTCCTTGTAAAAGACCGTAAAAAATCTCCCTCCCCCCCAATCTCCATCTCCTCTCCTGCGTGTGTCCCCCCCGCTTCTTTCCAGATTTAACGCCGATGCAGTTGAAAAGACCGCTCTCTTTGCCATTCATAAGTGTATGGATCTTTTAACAATTTAATCCCCGTTTTCCGGAGGCAGTCAGAGGGAAAGTGACTTCTTCCCTCAGAGAGTACCCGAAGAAGAATGTTATGTGGGATAAATAAATTTGTATTAAAAAAAAAAAAAAAAAAAAAATATGAAACACTTTCATCTTTTAAATACGCACTAAAGTGCTGCATATTAACAGCGTATCACAATCCATGCGTCGTCCCTATTTTTCTCCCTTGTTTCATGAATGTTGGAAAGTGCATCACTATTCAGGAGTGTGCCGTGTTTTCCTTCCTTGTTCCATAAAACACTACTATGGAATTGAGATCTATATTAAAATTGTCTACTAAAACTGTTTTAAAATCTTCGCCAAGCATATTCCAACTATACTTCAACAGTGTAAATACGGTTTGGAAAGTTTATCGTTATTCAGGAGTGTGCCGTGATTTCCTTCCTTGTTCCATAAAACACTTCTTCAGAAATGAAATCCGTTTTATAAAATCGTCTATCAAAGCTGTTTAACAACCTCTGTCAAGCATAGTTACTATATTTCGCTTCTATATTCTTTGGAATGTGCATCATAATCCATGAGTGTTATGTTTGCCTTCCTTGCTCTATAAAGCGCTTCTTTGGAATACTATATTAAAAGATCTATATTAAGAGATCTATATTAAAAGATCTATACTAAGAGATCTATATTAAAATCGCCTACTAAAACTGTTTTACAATCTTCGTCAGGCGTACTCTAACTATACTTCTCCTTTGTAACAAAAAATGTAGATATATTTTTGTAAAAAAAAATTTCTTGCACCCGTTGTAGTTTCCTCCACAACAGGCTTTATCGTCTAGTTTACGCAATATATTTTCGAAAACCTTTCTGCAATAAATATGTAACATTTCTGATTTTTTTTTTTTTTTAATTTACAGTGTATCCAGAAACATAAACAAAGTACTTTCGAATTCAAGGGTAAGAAAAGGAAGATTTTCCTAAATTTCGAAACAGAAGTTTTAAATCGAAAGATTTCGAGACAAAACTGGAGCGCACGTGCCCTCCCCCCCCCCAGACGTTGCTCCTATGTCCACGAATTAATGCAGTATTTCGCGATTTTTAAACGATACATTCTAAGTACCGCGTACAGCCAGACAGCTTTCACAAATTAAATGTTTGTCCTGTCCCTCAGATCGTGGTGGCCACATTTCGCAACTGCGTAAAGTCGTGTTGAAAGCAGTAACGGCGTTTTTTATCACGCCGTAAAGAAACGCCAAATGCCTTTTCGCTCGGTATCTGTGACTGTCTCCCGTCATTGTGTAATGAATTAGACCCCCGTTTTTTGTTTAATGGGTAACCCCGCCCCCCCTAATGTATTCACGACCTGGTTGACTTATGCACGTGGAGCAGCGCTGTCGTAAGAGATTAAAGCAAACTTAACCCTTTAACGCGCGGTGTTCCCGCTCTGGGAACACCCAACTCTGACGTTTTGACTGTTGACAGTCACGAAGAATAGATTTGATTTCTATAAAAATAGTTGCGGGTGGCATGGCTCCACGAGAATCCTTTACTTTTTAGCACGTCATTTCCCGTAAAAAAAATTATCACGATTATTTTTAACAGCACTGACATCTGCTGAAAAATGGAAGAATGCGAGAACAGCTGGATAGATTGCCCAATGCTGAAAAAAGGGCAGCCGTTGCCATCGCTCGACTTAACTACCACCAAGATGGCGGACGATCGAAACGTTCATATTCAAACGGCACAGCCAGCTGTCGTCAAAAAAGGGTCTCTAGATCTGTGGCCCGCGATGAACGTTTCGATCGTCCGCCATCTTGCTGGTAGTTAAGTCGAGCGATGTCAACGGCGGCCCTCTTTTCAGCATTGGAAAAGGGTACCGCCTGAAAGGGTTAAGGCTGCTAAGATATGCAAGCTGGGAACCAAGCTGCATTCTTATGCCCTACAGTTGCCAGTATGGAGACGCGATTTGTTTTACGCGAAACGGGTGTTAAGCGAGTTTTTCATAAGCAATATATCTGAGAGCTAACGCAAACTCTTCGCCCACAATATGAGATTTTTTGCGATGGGTAAGAAGCGCAAAACCAGAACTGTACTGCATAAACATTTCGTAAAATTACAGTAGAAGGACTGTAAATTTTACAGTACTTGTACTATTTTGAACTGAACTGTACCAAAACTGAATATTACTTATGGGTAGTTTAAATAATAAGTGAAGTATTAAGACTTAATGAAAGATTTATTTTTATAAATTTCGAACGATTTATTTTTATATATTTTTATAAATTTAAATAAATTAAAAAATTATAAAAATTATTTTACAAATTATTTTTATAAATAATTTTTTTTCGAAATAAAATAGTAGAGATATGAGAGAAAGTTTGAAGGAGGGGGAGGGTGTATGAAAAGCTCTGTAAAAAAATATGAAAATATGGCTATTTTCATGATTTTTTTTCCAGTTTCCCAATAACGATACAAATGCATATTCTATTTCAAAAAATCAAGTCATCTTTTAACTTTATCTGCTCATTTTTTTCAAGTCAATATTGATAAAATTTCATTTTTGAATAAACTTTTAATTCGATGTTCCCAATTGGGAACATCGGCCTATACTAAAAGATTAAGTTATTTACGGTATGTGTACTGTAAATTTCATTTACAGCATATGTACAGGTTAAAGTTAATTACAGCACAAATACCATAAATTATTTTTACAGCGTTATGTACTGATTAAAAATTGTTTACGGTATATGAACTATAAATTTCGTTTACAGCATGTATACCGTTTTAAAAATTAATTACGGCACATTTACTATAAATTTCGTTTGCGGTATATGTACAGGTAGCTTAATTTTTTACCGTGCATATACCATATACTAAATTTATGGTATATGTATTCTTTTTGCAGGGTATATAATATAAAACATTTTACGGTACAAATACCATATAAGAAATTTATGTACTTTTTTACGGTATGTATACTGTAAAATATTTCTACGGTACATATGCCATTTATGAAATTTACGGCATATGTACTGGTCCCATTTCTGCCAGTACATGTACCGTTATTTGGGATAGCAATTTTTTGCAGTGTGGGGGGTACAGTATTATTCTGTACAGTACAGTCAGTTATAATTATTATTGTAGTATTGTGACATGCTTACTGCAGTAAGTATTATTATTAATACCGTACAATACATAAATAATTATTACTGTAAAGTATAGTATTATTAATGTGCTGTTTATGACTGCATACTCTACGTACAGTACTTATATTATGTCTCTCTCTCTCCTACTGATAATAGATTTTGTGAATTGACAATACTGTACAGTATTATGTTGAATAACACTGATTTTTTCAATACATTGTTTATTCATTAGTCCACGTGGGAAATGGCAATATATAGTTAGGAAATGATCCCAAAACAATTTGAGGGTTTATAAGTGCCGAAATTAATTGTGTATGTGTTCCATATAGTTGTGGGGTGATTCTAAAAAGGTGGGTACAAACACACATCCTAACTTAAAGTTATCTCAGGGAAAAAAAAAAAAAAAAAAAATCTCTTTTTTTTTTTTTTTTTTTTTTTTTTTTTTTTTTTCTCGGCGAATTTTGAGTTCTGCTCAGAAACAAGAACTGGCATCTCTCTATTCTAAAAAAAAGTAACGGCCGCTGTCAAGAACTTGTTCGGCTATCTTCTCCTAAACCGTGGGGATTTGGATTTCGAGAAACATGTCCACGGATTCGGAAAATTCCGAGGAACCTGATAAGCTGACTTAAATTTCGAAAATCGAATTATTTTAGAAGATATTAATCAAACATGATGGTTGCCAGATTTGGCATAGAATCATTCATTCCTTTGCAACAAAGCAATGTAAAATTGCATGAAATTGACAAACATGAAATAGAATGACACCCAATTTTACGCCAAATTAAAAGTATATGAAATAAATAACTCAAAGTGTCTTACACAAAGTTGACAATTTTCGAATAGTACGTTCGCTTAGACAACAGAAGTTTAGAATGAGCGATTATTCGTTTTTCCAAAACAGTATAACAAATTGTAACCGATTTTAAAAGCGCCATCTTGGCAGTAGGTACGATCTGGCAAAATGGTATCTTTCCAAGCAGGGTGAATCTAAACGACGAGTTCAAAAATGTTAGAACCCAATATCTTGAAAATGAAAAACAATTAAAATACAGATTATTTTAAAGCCGGTTCGGTCCAGCTGGAGTATTTGCTACCAGTAGAAATATTTGGTGGCGTTAACTATACTTTATAGCAGTTGTAATACACATTGGATATTTGCGAACGCGCTAGAACCTTAAATGAGCAGTAATTGTAGGTTGTGAGCATGTGTAAATCGCCAAATAAGGAAAAGTCGCCATTGGTGGCAATCTATCCTAGCTGTTCCGTAGTTTTTATCGAAGAAAACGTATGAAGTACTGTTTTCTTAGAACTAATTATTAACTATACATACGCAAGTCGCCAAATTATGAAAATTCGTCATAATTGGCTAATACGCAAGGTGTTCCATGGGTTTCACATAATTAAAGATAGTGCGAAGTTTAAATTTTTATATTCCAAGCAACATGCAAGAAACAAGCAATGTGTAGCTCGGTAAGATTATATCTGATCCAACCTTTGGGTTTTGTTTGTTGAAATCATGCCTTTTTTACGAATAATCCTTATTAGATGCCGAATGCCTCATAAGAAAAAGCGAGCGTAGCGAGTCTAGGGGCCTTGGCCCCTAGTCATTTAAATTACAAAAGTTTGTTGTAAACATCCTTGAATTAAAACATTTTTGCTACAAATGGTTAATTTTGGACATCTCTTATGTTAACTGGTGTCTTTTCAACACCAAGAACAAAATTCAACCACCACGTGTTTAGGAGTCTCATAATCAAAATATTGAGTGAATACAATAAAATGATTGATTTGTTTACTATTTCGCTCAACATATGGCAGTAGCATGCTTAAACTATTGAAGAATTACAACAAGAATCACATAATGTGTTCTTGCCAGTTCTGTTTGTCAAAAAGTAACAATCAAAACAACGCTATTTGGAAGCTTAAATAAATAATATGTAAGTATTTCAACTCATTTATCAGCTTTTAAAATATTTTTTTCAACGTTTTAAAACATTTTTAAAAGTTTTTGTGCATTTTCTCTGCTGTAAATATGCCTATAAACAATGATGTCCAAATCGCGTTATGATCGAAACATCGATTTCTTTCATGTTTAATTTACTGTCACAGAGTTGCCAGTGTCCTAAAAATTTAAGAAAATCATTAATTACAATCTTGTTTCTCCAATTCAACAGTTTTTATTCGTGAAATAGAGTGTATTTAGTTGAAATAATGATTAACATCATTGATGAGCATGCCAAACACATGTGTGCAGTCGAATCAATATGGTGGCAGCTTCGAACGTTACGAATTTTCGGACATGATTACATAAAAAGTACGATTTATAATGAGTAGTAAAGCCTCACTAACTTTATAAATTGGCATTCAATGTTTGTAAGTGTTTTATTTTATTAGGATTTTTTTTCTCTCGGAAAAATGTATTTAAGAAAATTATTTGACCACTTCAAATTGTGTAACGATCGAAACACTGATAATTTTTTAAATAAATTTATGAACAAGACATAATATCATTTTTATTTAGAATTCATAGAGATAAACTTAAAAAATACTTTAA
>JAWZYV010013390.1:0-138406 GCA_038373885.1 Cheiracanthium punctorium
CACTGTAGTTCTTTTTAATTTGTTCGAACCTCTTTAGATGTCTTGGTAACTATGATACTATATTCCAGGCTAAAGTTCTTGCCATTATTGACTGTCTAATGATAAATATTAGAAAAGGCTACCAGAGTAAGCGGACAGTTGATTTTTAGTGACAGTAAAGCGTACTTAAAGGCTCTTAACTTATACCCAGTTTAATCAAGAAAGTTAAATCCTGAAACGAAGAAATCTTCTTAGAGAACTGGCAACCAGGAACAAGGTAACTATTTCATGGGTGCCAGGACATAAAGCAATTGTAGGTAATGAAAAGGCGGATGAACTGGCAAATCAGGAATCGTGTTCTAATGATGTTGGTGCGGAACAATTTTGCGTCATCAATATGAAGAACATTCCTCAAATGGGAAAAACAGGAGATGAATAAAACTTGGTGTGAATCCTCATGTCAAAAATACTCTAAAAGCAAGCTCATTAAATCATCGGCAAACATTGCTTCTAAAATTTTTAGGTGTACAACATTGAAGATACGAACTATTGTAGGACTCGTCACAGGACCCTATTATTTCACAAAACACCTTCATGCAATGGGACTTTTTCAACAAGACCCCATATGCATGCAGGATATGCTATAAGACCGAAGAAACGGCACATCACATCCTTTATAAGTGTGATGCCTTTGCCCTGATTTCTTTCGCTACTTTAGGAATCATCAACACTAAAGAGTTACACCTTAGTTCCACAAAGGGCTTGTCTGACTTTATTAACAATGTGGACGACCCGATTAAGTGGAAGTAGGGAGTGTTGGGTTCGAGGCTTCGTCACAAAATGCTAACTTAAGCAGAAGTGCCCGATACCTAAAAAGCACAAAGAGGGAGATCCCCAAAATCTCGTCAAGTTTGACGATAAATCTCCAAGTTTGGCATACAAAAAGTCTGTTGTGTTGAAAAGTGCTTTTTAATTTGTTCATTTAGCATGATTTATCTTTCTCCTTCATTGTTAATAATTGTTATTTATCACTTTTACCATAATACAAATAAAGTTACAATGAGTTAATAACTATATGAATTCTTTTTTCTTCTTTTTTTTTTTTTTTACAAATGAAATATATCTAAAGTATTTTAGTGAAGTTTATATTGGAGCATATTTTGGTTATTTCTAAAAAAAACTTCTATATATTTATGTCCCTGAAGCAAACGGCTATCCTTAAGGAAAACGATCGATCGTCTGCTATAAGCGACTCTTTTACTGACGAAACGCTTTTGTTTATAAGCAGCAATCTCTGAAAGATAAATGCAATATTTTATCTTATTTTTCACAACATGGAGATTTCTGTTTGTAAAGAAAAACGCCTTCAAATAACAGTTTTTCAGATTAAAAATGACACATTTTCTGATAAAATCGGTGTTTCGCAGGAATGGAAACGTGGATACTATATTCTTTCAGATTTTTTTTTCTTCCCAAGCATTCTAAAGGGAGTTTTTTTCTCTCTCTCTAATTTGCATTTGGATTCTTATTGGGTTTATTTTTTATCGTGATTTTCATCCACTATGACAGATATAACAAAGCTTTAAAAACTAAGTGTTTGAAAAATAAAAATTATTTTTTGTTTCCTGCTTCGTTTTATATAAAAGAATAAATTTGCTCCAAGTGATGAATATGAAATGAATGAATCAAGAAAAGGAATGTTCAAATTTCGAGCTTCTTTTAAATCACCTTAAATGTCTTTTTAATATTTGAACGTGATAAAGAAATATTTTTCAACTGCAGTATTTTTGCGAAATCACTCTATATTTACTTCTAATATGAATTTTTAAATGTGTCTAGAAATCTTTTTTTCCTTTTTTTATTTTTACAATTTGTGGAGATTAATTAATTTCTTAAATTCAGCTATTTTTTAAATTGGTACCTTTTCTGTGTAAAGTCATAATATATAATTAATTATTCTCTAGAGTATAAATTCAGGCTGGAAAGGAAATTCAGATTTTACATACATCATTTTAAAAACTTAATTTTTATTACAGTAACACTATCACTGACATTCTTTCAAATGAATTATTTCGTCTTTAACTATTACATCCCTTATTGTGGCACGTTAGTGGGACCTGAATGTCTTTTTTTTTTTTTTTTCGTGTGTCAATATTTCCCCTAAGCAAAATTGCTGAAGCTAATTGTACGAAATTTTGCATGTATGCAGTGACTCGAACCAGAACCGAACCGAAAACCGGGAAAAAAATGTTATTTTGGTTGGTACGAAAACCGGAACTCAACTGGAAAAGAGTATCGGTTTATTTCGGTTCGGTATATCTTCAATCATTTTGTTACTACAATCAACTTATCAATATTTTCTGAATTAAAGTCAACCATATAATTATCATCATTGCATGTACAGTCTGTTTTCGTTTCTCAGAGACTTCTTCACATTTACACATACGTCAGGTCTGATTCAATTTCATAAAAATAGGAGCGAACGGAAGTCTAGCAACTTTCTTCTATGTTTAAAACTCTGTTTGCACTTGAACTAGCAATAAGTAAGAATAGTTTCTGAAATTCCGACCTGGAATAAAACAAAATGGAAAACATCATAAAAAGAAAGCGAGTCAAAATAGAGCTACAAAAAAATATCCATCTCTATCACTAATTTTCCGTGTAGAATTGTCTTGTTTCCTGTCGCTCTGCTTCAGCAAAACGGACGGTACATTGCTTCTCGATTTTCTGTTTCGATTTTCAGTACTACTTTTCTGTTTCAGTTTCGCATGAAACTAATTGTAGAAGCAAGGCCCACCCGAGAGGTGTGCGAAGCCCCAGGCGAATCGGAAGAGCGGAGCTCATTCTATCATGTCTTATACATGTTACTGCTAGCACTGTTAGTACATATTAGCTTTATTTCTAGGCTTTTTGGGTATATATCGCAACTATCTACCAAGCTCAGTGTAATTGGATTTTAGAAAAAGGGTAAAAGGCCCAGGCGCGGGGCCTCTAAGCGTGAAACCTTAGGCGATCGCCTATATTTGTACCCCCCTTGGCTGGGCTCTGGTAGAAGGCAGATTTAATTCATTTGATGATAGAATTGTAATTTTAATGCAAATAAGAATATACATGAATAAAATTATTCGTTCGGAATTGAACCGAAAACTTTTATTTTTGGCGGAACGGAAATCGAAACTGAACCGAAATATTTTCTTTTGGTTGAACCGGAACGAATAGAATTACGGTTCGTAGCCCTGCATGCATGTGAGTTTTTCAACATAGATGCTACATTGGACAGCTTCTGCCAATAAATTCGTAACCTATGGAGGAGGGGATCAGGGGGCCAAAACAGTCTTTCCTCATGCTATACTTCAGGATCTCGAAGAAAAAAAAAGAAAGATCAATGAAAATCTTCCTGTAAAATACAACACTCAGGAATACCTAAAACTCAATTCATATCTTGAATATCCTCCTCCAAGGTAGGCAGACGTGTCAAAAGGAGAAGGGTGACCTTTCTTCAAAGGATCTATACTATCTATAAAATTCTTGCTTTAAAATGGAACAGACATGAATCCTATGTTTAGGTCAGCTTGTTTGTCATTGAAAGTTTCTCCGAAATTTATTTCTTTGAATTTTCTGTAAATAAATGGCATTACTTTTCGTCCCCGTAGTATATACTTTGTATTTTAAAAATTTACGAGTACATATTCTTATCTCCTCTTTCAGTATTTATGGGCAATTTTCGAATGTCAAGAAATCTAACTGGATCATTTGAATACATATTTGGAAAGAAAACGTCTCAAAGAATATCTAAAATAAGTTTTTTTGCAACTGTACTTTTTATTGATATTTTTAAATTCGAGCATGTAGTAATCGGCTATATTCAGAATAAATATTACACAGTTACAAACCTTAAAACAAAAAATTGTCTGAAATACTTTCCTTTAAAACTTTTGTTAAGCCTGTTCTTTATACACTGCAAACTAATTAAATTTTTCTCGCTATAATTAAAGTATTCATGCGAAACTTTCTATGATAAAAATCTAATTACAGTTCCCCCCAAATAATACGATATCAAAATAGTGACTTTGGTGTGATATCTATTTTATAATAATTGCATTTGGATAAGCCGATTATTTAGAAACAAGAACAAAATTCTTATAAAGTTAATTAACTCTAAATAAACATTCGACGATAAGTTTATAATCGTACAACAAATTCCTAGATAAAACTTCTTATGTTAATTCAAACAAGAATGCGTTACATGATCTTTCATAACAATTCAGAGAAGTTTTCTCAGATATTCGTTTTCTGACAATAAGAGCTTATTAGTTCCCTGGTTTTGTGTAATGAATATGAGTTTCATTTAATTCATTTTATATGTTATGCAGGTTCCCAATGTTTTTCAGCTGTTGTATCATGACTAAAATCAATATAAAATAAAAATATTAAACCCAAAGAAATGCTTGAATAGTTTAATTTATTTGTTTCTGTATATTAGTAAATAATTATTTTTTAAACTTGTTTTGTCATATATATTCATGTCGTTCCCAAACAGCAATTTTTCTTGAATAGGAAATTTTTAAGAAAGATTCAAGCGAATTTCTAAACATGTTTATTGAAAATTTCAGTACGAATTTTTATTTATTTATCTTTTTTTCTATGGTGGTTTAATGCAATGTTTCCTAGGTAATTTTTTTATAAAATATTGATAATAACAATGATTTATTAAAATTATATGGGTTTTTTTCCTATTGCAGTAGAACTTCGATTATCCGAACCTCGATTAACCGAAACTCTCCGTTAACCGAAGTCGGTTTCTTCTTCACTTTTTTTTCCGTCAGAAAATTACTTTTGGGAGGAGATTCTGAATCTGGTGCAGTTTCAATAATTGAGTTTTGGAAAACTGTCAATATCAAAGACTGCATTTATATGATCAGTGACGCGTGGGAATCTATGCCGCAATCGAACGAACTAACGCGTAAGAATCGAACGACGAAGTTGGCGAAACCTTTTGCCGAATTTTCAACTGGCGCAGATGAAAATGCTACAGACATTGTGATAGATAGTGTTACTGGGTTTTCAAGCCTTTTTAGCACAATAAAATATTTTGAAATTTGTGTGGATAGAGAAATCACAGATTGGTTGAATTGTGACGTGGAAGTTGCAGGCTTCCAGTTGATCAATGATGAGGAATTAATAGCAGAAGTCCGAAAATCTCCAAAAGAAGAAGATGATGATGAAGATGAGACTGATTCTGGAGTAAATAAGATCTGTAACGATGATGCTTTTGAGTGTTTCTCAAAAGGCGTTCTTTGGTTGGAACAACAGGAGCAGTGTGATTCCTTTGAAATCATGCTTTTAAAAAAGCTTCGAGATAGAGCTGCACGGCAAAGGATGGCCAATTTACACCACATGAAGCTTCCATTTAAACCATTGTAAGTTTTTGTTTCCGAAATAGATTTATTTCCATTTATAATTTTAATTTATTTAACAGTTAAAAGAGTCATAACAACAGTTCAATGACGATATTACATATTAAACTAGATGATTATTGATGAATTCTCGATTATACGAAAATTTCGATTATCCGAAATAGGCTTGGTCCCAATTACTTCGGATAATAGAGGTTCTAATGTATTTTAATCCAAATTTCTTTTTAATCCGTAAAAGTAGTTACTTCTATTACTCCATGGAAAATATATTTTTTTAATTCTTAAAATTACAAAATTATGCCATTGAGCCTACAGTATATTTTAATACAGCTCATTGGTAACTCTAGATTCTATCACCTAATTTAGAAATGACGTACCTTTTGAGGGTCGTTTAATACAAGTAAGCAATTATTTAGCTCTTCGTTTTACTTTATTAAATTTCTGTATTGTTAGCAGTAGGTAATAAAAGACGATACTGAATCATTTGTTCTAAGTATTATATTGAATTAGACGAAATATATCACTTGTCACAAAATGTCATAATCCATAAAACAACTTGGCAGTTTAAGTATAAATATAAATTCTCTCTCTCTCTCTCTCTCTCTCTCTCTCTTCAATGCAATTCAATAAACGTAATTCCTTCTGAGACCTGGAAAATCCGGGATTTTCTTAACTATTTCGATTACACTGGTAACGAAAACAATTGTATGTTTTTAATAAATCACAGTTATCATCAATGTTTGATAAAATAAATTATAAAATTAAATTAAAATTTTATAAAGTGCAAACTTGTTTCGAAGGCTTGTCTAAAAAGCGACGTCGACATAGACCATCATACCTTACTATTTAATGTACTTTTAACCATTTCAAGAAATCGCAAACCACATTCAAACAGTTCATTTTCTTACAGAGTTCTTTGATGCGTACAAAAATCAAACTACCAGATTAGCAGGTACATGAGTCTTTTAACACATTTGCTACATTAGACAGCATTTACTAAAATTCGTAACCTGTGGAAGGTAGTGGGCCAAAATATTCTTTTCACTTATTCCACGCGATCTCAAAGAAAGAAAAAAATAAGAGAGATCCGTTAGAATCTTGCGTAAAAAAACAGCACTCACGAACTACATCAGTTTCAGGACATTTTGAACATCGCCTAACATGGTGGGTAGATGCGTAGAAAGAAAAGGGTGTCATCTTTTTAAAAAAAAATCGAAACGTCGAAAAAAATTCAAACAGCGAAAGCGATTGACCCTCAGAAATATCGAACGAAATAAAAATTCCTTATGCCAATGTTGTTGATGATGATGAAATATTAAGTGCTAGTAGTAATAGTATCTAGTTTTATGAAAAAACTAACTTTCATTTCAATAGTTTTTACTCTATACTACCGTAAAATACCGCAAAAACGCTCCCTCAAACTTCAAGGATAAACGATATATATTTATGGAAGGTATGGATAAACGTAAAAATGAATATAGAAACTTACCGGCATTTTCCTGTTAAACTAAATTGCATAAAAATGAGTTTAAGACAAACATATGCTACATATTTTTAAGTTGAAGGGATTAAAAAAAACTGAAATACGGTAAATTCATGGTTAACCTGCATTCAGCTAACAGGGAAAAAAAAAAAAAAAAAAAAAAAAAAAAATTGGATCCTTACTTTTACGAGGGGCATCTGCCTAGAGGAGGGAAGGGGGGGTGCCTTGATAAAATTAATTTTTAAGGGGTAATGAAGCGTATTTACGCTACATCTGGAGAATACCAACCAGAACTCCGATCCTGTATGCTGTTACGTTGCACCCCGAAATAGAGGCTCCAGCCGGTTTGCAGTCTCCCTCTTCGCCTCTCTGGGGAGGCGCCAAAATGCCTTACTATAGTATGTGTGTGTGTGTGTGTCAATCATGTGTGAAAATCATGTAAATACTGTATTGTCTCTATGACTTGAAAACTTCTATACCAAAAATAAATACTACATTAAAAAAAAATTGTTGCTTACCCCCTCTGAAAAGTTTTCTAACTACATGTATGGGTGTGAGGGGGGGGGGCGTATTTTTGTAGGACGCACCACTTCGGAAAATTCATGGAACCGGCTCTGTAAGTGAGCAAGTGAAATACTGAATCTCCGTAAGGGACAGGAGGTACTGCATTTAATAGGAATCAGCTGTGGAAGATGGCTTTTAAAGTGAATGAAAATGAAATAACACTCCTAATAGGCCTAATAGGTAATCAAATATCAGTAGACGATGTTATTCAAATCCCCAAAAAGGTGGTGGATAGTCAAATATTAATAATAATAATAGTAGTAGTAGTAGTACACATGCAGAAGTAAAAAGATGCTGTTACGGAAATGCAGAAAAATATTATTATATATCTTTATCTATAAACATTTCTTTTGTAAAGAATCCTTACGTAGAATTATATATATGTATGCGTATATAAATAAATATATATATATATATATATATATATATATATAACTAACAAGTAAAACACAAAACATACTACAAATAAGACATATCTCGCATAAAAATATAACAGCTATTAGCAAGAATTAGAAACCAAATTTTGAAGCCAAAAAAAGTACAAGAATTATTGTGATAATATAATGGAACGGAAATTATAACCACTGTCACCATCGTCAGGGGCCACAAACAGTGGATTATAATTTACAGCAAACCAAATAGTAGGGTTTCGGTTGTGTGGCATATCAGAAGAGATATTAACTCCACACATCTGGGCCCTACCCTACTATATAAAGGAAAGAAGAAATCAAAAAGATAACAAAAATTAGAAATAGGAATATAATTTTACATACCAGACCTTAAGCACATGGAAATTTCATTTGAACAATTGATATGTGTTGCCAATGCTAAGAATTGTAAAAAGTGAAAAATGGTGTTGCCACTAAATAAAAGTGTAAAATTGGAAAGAAGAAAGTATAGGAGTTGCCAAATACTAAAAGGTAATATTCTATATATATATATATATATGTTTGTGTGTAATTACTTTTCTTGTTACTAAGCTATCTATGCCCTGGAATTTATTTATTAATGAATAGTACGTTATGTTTCATTTTTCCTAATCGAAAGCCGTTTTTATCATTGTTCGTATTTATCCAAAGTACACTTGTTAGGGGATATCTCAAGTTATACTTTCAATTTTTTATTGACTAAAGTGAGAAAGTGAGAAAACTTTTGAGATTCTTTTTTTTTTTTTTTTTTTTTTTTTTTTACACAGTTTCTCAAAATGGGTTCTCCTTTATTCTCAATTTATGAAATCCTTATAATAAATAACCCCGAAAGTTAGGAAAGCTAATTGTTTTACAATAGTATTTCGAAAGAAAATCCCAATGGGTTAATCTTTTATGCTTTCAGACAATCGTTTTAAATTTTTAAATATTATTGAACGATCATAATACATTAATAATAAATAAATAGATTGGTAGACGGCCTCTTTAACTTTTATCTCATGCACTGCATGGCCCCTAAAAGCAGCTCACTTGTAAAATTTGAAATTATTATAAAGCATTTCATTTATTGCTATCAAATAGTTTCAGCAAATTACATGTGGAGAGAGAGGGGCACATATGAACATGGTGCTTGATCTAAGATAAATTAAAATAAAATCTTTTTAAAAATCTCAATAAATGGCAATATCAGTCCTATATCTCTGCAAAATTTTCAAAGCAATAAGCCATTTGTTTTTCTGTAACGAAAAGTTATTTGCTTTAGCGGGTATTGTATGTAATTTTATCACTCAGTTCTTCACTTGAAAACATGTTTAATTTAACTAAAAAGATAAAGTTAATTATTGCAGAATATTATATGAATATCCAAGTAACTTATGACAATTTTTATTTTTTTTTACTCAATTAAGATTCTTTTTTTCACAAGTTAGACTTAAAGAAAATGATGGGGCTTTTATGAACAATACATCTGGGGCAGATGTGAACAGTTCACATGTGCCCTCCATGAACACTATTCCTCCTGTTTATGTTTTCACCAGGTAAGTTTTATAAAGAACTGTTTTTAAAAGGAGCACCTTCCCAAAGTTTAATCCTGTCACACCCTACAGGATGAATAACAGCAATTAATTTTCTGAAAACTATGAAACATTTCTAAAAAATTTTTCATCGCAAGAAGAAAGCCCTGTTTTGTGTATTACTGAAAATCAAAGGCGCCATGCAAGCCTGGAAGTAATCTTATTCTGTCGTGAAATGGAATAGTATTATCATCGTTTCCTTGCCACTGTTCACATAAGTTACATCCACTAGATGTAACTTATTTGAACTCCCATCAAAGTAGCTCTAAAAATTACATTTAATGACTGGTTAACAACTAATGCAGGAAAAAGAATTTTAAAGCTGTTGAGACCACTGACTGTTCGGGGACCCCTCGACATGCAGGGTCTGTGGGATGCTCCGCTACGCCATTGTATAAAAGCGTAAGATTACAAGTAAATAAATAACCAAACTACTTTGGTATATTACTCTGATCTATATCAAGTTACTTTAACTATAAAGTAATATATCGATTTTTGGGAGGCCTCGCTAGGGCCCCTTAAGGGCCGGGGGCCTTCGTCAATCGCCGACCAGCCGACCTGGCCAGTCTGGGCCTGGATCAGGCAGAATAGGTCCCACACCACCATCCATTCGACCGTTTCAAAACGCCCAAGTAAGTAATTTAAAGAACCGAAAAATGGGAAATCACATATCTTAACTGATACCCCAGAAAACGATATGGAACTAATAGAAAACATAAAGGTAGAAAAATGAAAGAAAAATCAAAAAGGAGCATTAAATACGAAAGGAAAAGGCAGTTACTGAAGAACAGGAGTATTTTGTGGGTAAACTCAATTTTTATGCATCGAGTCAGATTCTGAATGTAGTTTGAATTAAAAGGGGAAATTCCTAGGATTCGATTATTTACGATTGTTTTAGAAAATCAATGATTTTGTTTTAGTAGAATTTTCTATAAAAAATAAAAAGACTAAAGTACATTATATTGGCCGAATTAAGTTTTTTTTCTGCTAAATATAATGATTGGTAATTTTTTTTTGTACATATGTGGCCCCATAACATATACATATGTGTCCTATTGGGGGGAGGGGGAGGGGCACATGTGAACAAATGATGTCATTTTTAAAAAATCAAATAAAGTAAAAAAATATTTTACTAAAAATTTTCAAAAAATTCCTTAAGAAAACACTATTTAAACTTATGGATATTTTTGTTGTGGGAAATGGGTGATGCTTTTTGAAAAAATAAAGAAATGAAATAAAAAATGTTCACATGTCCCCCCCCTCCCCTACCTACTATTCTTTAATTAACTAAATTAAAATTATACTTGTTCAAGTTGCATCATGAGTTGAACATTTTGAAAAAAAACTGCAACTATTCTCCCTCATATCCAGCAGTGGCCCAGTCGGTTAAACTCGGTCCCCATCAGAAATGAAACAGCTCCGACATTGATGAGCACTTTGGAGGGTGACAACCTCTATCGGCTGAAGTGATGTAGGACCGTATATGCTGAAGGGATCTGGTACAAGTTAGTCTGTCATGGCTCCCTTTTAAAACGGCACTCCTGTGAGGTGTTAATTCAGATGATACATCTCTCATCTGGAATTATTTCAAAATCAAGAGGCTACTCACAAGGGTCAACGACTGCCTGCTTACTGGACTTCCGATAATAAAATGACCAACATCTTCCACCTTCGTAGGGATCAAAGCCTATAATAGGTAGATGACCTGCCATTCGAAAGGGAAACAAAATGTCCTCCACTGTTGCGAATCGCCATCTTTCTTTTTTCATAAATCTCCCTCTATTTCCAACTGATATTTTAATTTTAAAGGGCATGTAGGAAATACCCTAAATTTACAACGCTAAGCAAATGTTTCTAGTAACTAAATTTTTTAAAAATAGTTTAAAATTTTGCTTGTGTTAATCTTACTTGATTTGCATTCAATAAAAGTACAAAACTGTTTATTGAAACAAAACTGTTGGCTAACACCTTGGGTCTCAGCTCCTTACCTGTGGAATATATTTGAAAAAACATGACAAGAATCGAATTTTTTCTCTTTAATTTTATTAACTATGGTCACCTGCAACCAATCTTCTGGGAACAAAGGTGCAGGCTTTGCAGGTTGCCAGCGAAACCAGCATCAAACCTTGCGTTGCAGGTTTGGTGTAACGCAAATATTGGTGCATTTGCGTTGCCCGAACTGAGTTCGAATGTCGCAGGCAAGGGGTTAATATAAACATGTTTTTATTTCATGTCTATGTTTATAAAAAATGGTAAAATAAGTAAAAATTAAGAGTTCGAATTATAAAAAATTCAGTTCTGGCATTTAATATAAATATGGCCCCTGGTGCAAGTTTTATGCATAAAAATTTTAAGTAATGTTTTTTGTGAATTGGTACATATAACTTTGTTGTACGATGAATAACGGATGAATTGTGACAGAGCTTATTTAATCGCAGACGTATTTATAATTTTTTTTCGGTGGTTTATATTTTAATTACACAAATTGAAACTTTATATAATAAACTCTAATACTAAAGAAAATAAATAAGACATTCTTACTTGTATTATTTAGGACAAATTCTTTACCAAGAAATATTTTTATTCCTAGAGAGTTAAATACATTTATCGCTCTCTCCAAATAGCAGAATAACTGACCAAATATTTGCTGTTCTCGTATAACATTTTTTCATAGGACCGTCTGCAAAAGTAACCTAAATCTTGTGTAAAGACTATGACATAAAAATGTCAGTATGAAGAAATATGATTTTAAGCCCCCCCCCCTCCCAAAAAAAAAGATGTTAAGAAGTTAAGAAAGTGTTTATTAGGATATGCATTAGTTTAACATCTCTTTTGAAAGCATCCAATTCTTATTATTTAACAATATTTTTACTCGTGAATATTGTTTAAAGTGAGGAAATATTTATTAAGCTTTGTTTATTACTGTGCAAATAATTTTCTTTTCTTAATAGGAACAGTGTATTTTATTTAATTAAAAACAAAATTATTAGTGTAATCAAGCAAAACAATTTTGTTACAAACGGTGTTGTAACAAAAAATCAAACTTCGTTGTTCATACAGATATTTTTATTTAGTATCAAAATATTTTTTGTGAACATAAATAATTCATTTTATTTTATATCATTAAGATTATGAATATATTCAAACAATTTTAATATTGTCATTCATCCATATTTCATTACGTTATTTAGTATCAAACATAAATACATTCTTAATACACCATTTTTGTGAAAGCACATTTTTTCAATGTACCACAGCTTTTGTGTATAAATAAGGGTTGCTGTATGACAGAAGTAGTACTGTAACATCTGAGCTATGCGAAATGCATCAGACCAAAACAATTTCAGTTAACTGATGTTTCGTAGATTTTTTCGGATATTCAAGAATTTCTTTCTTTAATCTTTAAACAGGCATTACCATTTATGATAATCTGTTGTTCAGAAGATACCGTAAAAATGTGTTTTCATGACAATGCTAAACTATCGGTAAACACAAATATTTTTAGAATGAATAAAATTCAATGGCTTAAGTTAAGAATATCTAATATTTATCTATGAAATACTTCATTTAGTGTAATTACTTTTGTACCATGTTCTTATAGTAAACGCATCTTCGTTTATTTTAAGATAATTTTTAAATTCAATATGGTGAGAAGTAGTAGGTTCAAATGAGGTAATTACGACCATTGTTTGCAAGTTTCAATTTTCTGAATTCTTAAGTCTTTTTAAATACAGGGAAAATATTGCTTTCATTAATTTGGGGGAACTTTGCTCTTTTGAGAACACGCAGTAAAAATTTTGTTCAGAATTATTTTAGAATTTTGTTTAGAATTATTTTAAATTTTATTCAGAATTATTTACTTAAAATTTAAGGTCGTGCTCGTAATTACTCAGACAAAATCACAAAATTAAAAACAAAATGTAACTATGACCATTGATTTTTTGTGCGTATGCTTGGAAATTTTATTAAAATAATTGAAACTACTCTTGTTTCTTTTTAATTAGTGATTATAGTTACCTCGATGGGGAAAGGATTGATACAAATTGAGTCATAAAGTTACAATTTCTGCTTATTCTATCAAAATTTCATGTGTTAAAAGTCAGTCTCTTATAAAGGGAAAAGTATTGACTGTAAGACTTGTTTTAAAAATTGGAAGAAATTGTACTGAGTAATGTTTTCTTGACTATTTAAGACTAAAATAAAATCAAAATAAAGAAATAAAGTCAGAATAAATGTTACAGTTCTTGGTATGTCGGCTGTTTTTATGATTACTTGATTGTTAAATAGTAACTATTATATGTTTTAAAGAGATGCCCATGGTGTAAATAATTTTTTTTTTATCTATGTGTCTCATTTATTTTGATTACATACTTTTATCTGGTATAATTTTAATGTCTAGGGATGTATTTCTGGCTCTGTTCACAGGCCATGACTGAACAGAGACTAAACAGAAATTTTAAGCACTTGAAAATTTTTAAAATAATCAGTAGCAAACTTTTCATTTTATAATTTATTTTTAAGTTAAATATAAAAATAAAAAAATATTTAACATTATTTTTTTTCCTCAATGTGTTTTCTAAGTGACAAGCATGTGCTTTTTCAGACAATTTTTTTTTTTTTTTTTTTTGATATGTTGTTTTCTTATATGGTCGTAATTACTGTACTTTATAAAAAAAAACTGTGGCATGGTTACGTTCATGGATTTAAAAGTACTTAACTCTGCTAGAAAAAATCAGAACATATCGGAAGCATACAATACCAATATAATTTTAATATGAATTAGCTTGCCTGAAAAATGCTCCTTTTGAACTAAAAAACTTTAAACACTGAACCGTCAAATATTTTGTTGAAAATTTTGGCATGGTGTTCGTTTTTCAATTGCTACTATCTTAAAGAATTCACTATTAATGATGAAAGAAATTGCCATGAAATATACAGTATAAGCTTTATGCCGAATACTTTTGCGAAGGTTTATCATTTATGAATTTTTTTTAAAGTCGCTTGGCTATAATTACCCCACCTGACCTTATCTATATTTGTCTTACTAGTTAAAGTCAGTATTTATATTATTGATTTAAGTCGAACAGGGGGGGTGCTGCGGATGCAAGGCACCTGGGCCCGGTTTCAGAGGGGCCCCCAAATCCATTCTATATTTTTTGTCTCTCTCTCTTATCCTGAAAAATATAAAAGATTTCTTTAAATTAAAGTAGACTGATAGTGTTGTGTGACTACTCTGCATCTTTCAGAGCTAAACATCATTTATAAAAGTGTCTTTCTACGAACAGTATTCTTTGACAGTACACCACAGCACTGATCAAATGTCACTTACCTTCGCACATTTCACCGTGGAAAGAGCGAAACATCAGTTAGAGAAAATTACAATTATCAGATCTGGACCATTGGTCATAACGACCGCTCATTATCGAATTCTTTGAAAAGAACCGAAACACAAAGAACAGCGGAAGAGGCCTTTTTGTTGTCAAAACCAAGGACTGATTGATTAATACCTGTGGGAGGCCCCCTCTAAACTAACTTTGTTGATACGAAGTACGTTCCACGCGTTTGGTATTAATTTGAAGATAAGAGTACACAAAGAATAAGAAATGACCTGCATTTGGTTACCTTTGCAAGCATGGGAACATTTTTTTACCGTTTACAATTGTGCAAATGTGTTGGTCAAATCCTATTTTGCAGTTATTCCTTCTCTCAAAGTTACTAACCGAAGTTGAGCCATTGGAAGTGTCTGCTTGTATCAGACTTTGTAAGAGTCTTTTGTGTATATTTTATATATATTTTGAAAGATTTTTCTTCAATTTTATGACTTTCGCTGGCCTAAATTATGGATTAAGCTTTACCAATTTTATCATCGCGTTTTCTACATTTGAAAAAAGGGTCGTTATTTTGTTTATAATAGCCGAGATTGCAAATAATTAGATAATTTTAGTCAAAAAGTTTTAAATTGTGTTAAGTTTCACATTTATAAAAGTTTTAAATGCATTTTGATTGTTCCCGTAACTTATATTTACGCGATTTAATCCCTAAGCAATAAATGAGTATCTAGAGTAAACGAAGTTCTGCAGTCAGTTATTCTGAAGTAGAAAAAGTCAGTACCTTTGAAAAATGTTTATTGAAAATTAGGAATATAAAATATTTCAAACACATTAATCGATCTCAACCCCTTCTTCTTCGACGGCGCGTGCCATGCCACGTACAGTTGGTAACATTTAGAGAATATAATTAACCACTTTATATGTACAGTTATTTTTATGTTAGAATATAGAAAAAGATCGTGGACAACTGAATGCCATATTTAGTTTCCAAATGTATGTGTGGGTTGGTTAACATTTTGAAAAGATATTAAAAATTTACTGTTTCCAAAAAGCGGTTAGATGTGTTCGGTAAGGGTTGGTAATGAAAAAAATAATAATAATAATAATTTCGAAAAAATATCCTACCAATAAGGGGTTAATTCCAAAAATAGACCAACTGAAATTAATAATAGATTTCGGATGAATGTTGCTCTATTTTCTAATAGAACCCTCATACTTAAAATAGCACTCATAATATATTTGAATATTTACAGTATAAAAGCGAATAAAAGTACACATAAAATTGGATGATTGAAATGTACGTCTCGGTCACATAACCAGAAAGAAAATGATAAATCGGGGCGGGGCCAAAAGAAGACATTTCTAATTAAGATAGCATTTCTACCAAAAAGCTTGATTATTGACACCCAATTAAGAAAAGTATAGATTTCGGAAGGGGCCGAGGCCTCCATCGCCTATTCTCTGGCTACGTCCCTGATATGTCTGTTCATCCACGATCCATTCTTAAACATTTCATCGCATCATTTCTTTTCTAAATTAGTACCGATTAGATTTTAAAATCTTAGAAACAGGGACGGATACAACACATCCCACTGGCACGGGAAATTCATGTCAACTGTGGCCCACTTACATTTTCTTCTAACACACGTACACATCCTAGATAAAAGTGTGTATATAAATGCAATATTATATTAAAGTGACCGGTCCATCGGGAAATTTCCCGGGTTCCCGGTGGGTGTATCTGGGCCTGCTTAGAAAGTTTGAAACAATAACCCAAATTCATCTGAATCTCTAAATTAGAGAGCAAGATCATCAAAAATGTCACTTTCCAAAAAATTTATTCACTAAATACTGCGAAAAGTTGCTAAATTTAGCGACAAATCCCTTAAATTGGCAGCACTGATTTGACTAATGAAATGTCCTCTTATATTAAATTAATGGACTTAATGTGAAAGAAAATATTCAAACATACATTTTGGTTAATTTAACTTAAGTATAAAATTATTGATTTTTATTTAATTTGACCTAAGCTTTAATTCACCCCCCCACTTCCATTGAGGGCTTCTTTTTCAAATTTTAAATAGGTAGTTGGTCAACAAAATATTTATTTTACTGTCTTCATTACTAACTAAACTACTCTGAAACAATTAATGCCACTCTCGGTGGTCGGTGGATCTCCAGAGTGAATAGATTCATATTTTCTCACATTTTTCAGTATTAGTAATGCAGGTTAACTGAAATGGGTGATAAACGGCCCCACAGGTTTAGCATACATATTCAATGCGGTTTAGACCTCCAACCAGTGCCGGCTCAAGGTACCGGCAACTCGGGCAGCTGCCCGGGGCGCTATATGTTAGGGGCGCCATGAAAACATAATCTTAGGAGAGAGAACGGATTTTTGTTTTCTTTTGAAGGTTTATCCAACGTCAGACTGTCCCACTTGCCCATGGTCAGGTAAGCTCCTTTTGTAGTTTCTACCTATTCTTCGTTATCATCGTCGTCTTTATTGACTTTGGAATGTTAAAAGATTTTTTCTAAGAGAGGTTTATCTGAGCTGGTGAGGTGGAAGTCAGTAGAAATTTTATAAATCACAAAAATATTCCTCGATATTAACCAGGTTTTACTCGTTAAAAGCGAGTTATACTCCCATAAACTTAACATTGTACTAGCCAATTATTTCCGATTTCCTCATCCAATCTGGGCTCTTCTTAAATTAGGAGTCGTCATAAACGAGTTAGATTTATTTAAAAAGGGCGCCAAAAATTAGCTTGTCCAGGGTGCCAGCTACCTTAGGCCGGCCTTCAACCCTAATTACCACGACCATTAAAGTGTTATTAGTGGTATTTCAGTTCATTCTTAATATTTGCTTTATAAATGAGTATTAATTAATGAATTTTTAGCATCTATAATGTTTGGGGCCCCCAAAAAATGTTTGCAACTGGGCCTCTTCAAACAGAAAGCCGGTCCTGAAGTCGAATTACGGCAGGTCATAATGTGGAAAATCAGAGTAATACTTGCAAAAGAAGTTAACTTGCCGAAAGCCATTTTAGTATTGAAATATCACTAATTAATCTTTCAGCACATTTTATTCTTAAAAAAACTAACTAAACATTTTAGACTTCATGAATGTGTAGAAATAAAACATCTTTGCAGAAGGGGAGCAGTGTCATTTTTCCTTTAAATAATTTTTTTGAAAATAAAACTGTCCATAGGTTTAGCCAGTTTCCAACACTGCTGCATCTACTAATTGCAACTGATTTCAATACGTCGCTTTTGAATAGCTTTACTTTATTTCTAAAATATTTATAAAAAAACTCTTTTAGACTCCTTTCCTGTAAGAACACGGAAAATGAAGCGGCGCCGACTTTGGTCCAGGTTTGGAAGGTGACAACCACTTTCGGTTTGGACTGCTGTGGAACCGTGTGCGCTAACGGGAGCGTATGCACCTGAAATCTGGCTTCAGTGTTTTCCATGTTCAAACGATACCTGTGAGGATTTGCCAATCCAGGTGCTAGGTCTCTCCTCATCTAGCACTGGCGTCATACACTGATGAGGTACTGTACAAAATTTGAGAATTATGGAAGTGTCAGCGATCTGATGATTAATATATACTGACTTAAACCACTTTTCAGTGGCTCTCAAAGGAAAAAAAATCCCGCCGAATGATCGCTTTTCAGAGTCGTACAAAAATGACGAAAGAAATTTTTATGCACTTATCAATTAATGTTTGCATTCAAATTCATTAATAGCCTCACCCCATCTTTGTTTAAAAATACACTGTTAACAATAGTAGTTAACCTTTCACCATAGAAGGGGTAAATTGGCTGCAACCGCGCTATGGGAAAATGTTGAACTATGAGTTGGTCCTCAAATTGATCAAAGAACCAATTCATGGTTCTACGTTTCTCCATTGAAAGCTTGGAGCTAATTTAGCTCCATTGTATGGAGAAATGCTGAACTACTTTTTATTAACGGTGTGTCTCCAATCCAGGACGGTGGAGGACACCCTAACGGTGTGTCCTCCAATCTTAAGACATTTTAAGACGAAAGGCTGAAATTTTGTACATGACTTCATTAGTGTATAATGCACATTTTACTAATTAGGAATTTTTTTGAAATAAAACTTCTTTAGGCGCAACTAGGGAGTAACTCAGATTTTTTTTCTGACGGAAGTAAGGCTCAGTAAAGGGAGTGACGTATCTTTTTCCCCCTTGATTTCTTCATTTCCAGAACAGCTCTCGGGCGTTCGTTCCTGCGAATGTCGACTGTGCTCCCTGCGCGTCGACATTATTCCCTACCTGTTTTGAAGCAAGATCTTGTCTGATGACACTGTTCAGTGAATAAGTGGACCTGCGCTTGTTAGAGCCACTGTGGAAAGCCTTTCGCTGAACAGGAGGCTATCCTGCTGTCTGTCCTGCATTGCAAGATGGGGCACTTGCCCCCCCCCCTGGAGATTTAGCATATTGTGTTATAATGTAAACAAACATGCATTACAAAGCGAAATCGGAACTCAAACAGTTACAAGTGTGAAACTTGCTCCCCTCTAGAAATTTTTTTTGAAGTTTGCCCCCCCCCCTTTAAAAAACTTTGGGCGCACATGTCTGTCTCTCACTATTGTTACAGGCGGCGACCCAACCCGTCACCTCCGATAAACAAGGCCTACGCACCGAATACAGAAAGTGGCACAATGGTGCATTCCGTGGTCCAAGCTCCGTTGCTTTACTCACATGTTTTCAATGGCATTATTACAATATTTAATGGAATTATGAGTTAAAAGTTGACATGATTGGTTGCCATGATAAATAAATATTGTTTGTCTGTACTTAAATAGTATCTAATCTTTTAATATTGCTCATGTGTTTTTGAGTTATTTATAATAATGGGCCAAATGTGTATTTTTAAACAGAATAATATACTTCGAGCAAAACCAGAAGAAGAAAACAAAGGTTTAAGAACACTGCCATAGAAAAAGCGCAATAATAGGCCCTACATGCATTCGATACCAACCGACAGAAGAAAACGCCAGTTTAGGAACACAGTTAAAGAAAAATACCACAACATAGACATTCTCTGCATTCAAACCATACGGGAAAACGTTTTAAGAAAACAGTCAAAGAATAATAGTTCAGCACGGACACTTCCTGGATGCAAACCCGATATCCAGGCGGAACGACGGTTTAAGAGCACGGGTATGTAACACCACAAAGAAACAAACTCTGGCTGCAAAGGGTTTAAGAACAAAATAAAAGAATAACAAATGGACACTCCGTGGATTCTAACCCAACCTCAAGACGGAGCAACGGTTTAACACGGGGATGGAACATCACAAAGAACGGACCCTAGCTGCAATCACTCCCAAACAATAGACAAAACCTGCAGTTTAAAAAACACGGATACAGAATAATAATTCGAAGCCCGCCAGCAGACGAAATCAACGCTTAAGAACACTGTGATAGAAAAACACAAAAAAAAATTTAACACTGCCTGCATTCGAACCCAACAAACAGAGGAAAACATCAGTTAAAGAACACAGTTAAAGTATAATACTAGACTATGGACATCCCCCCCCATTCAAACCCAAACTCCCGACGGAACAATGGTATACGAAAACAGTTAAAGAATAATAATACAACATGGACACTTCCTGAATTCTAAATAATTATCATGAATTACTGATGATTCTTACTGGAGATTTTAATGTTAATTTTCGCTCTCAAGAATCTCAGCCGTTAGTTGATTTTTTAAAAGAAAAATTGGATCTAACTATGAATACTTCTCGAATTCAATCAGCAACGCATTTCGGTACAACGACAGATGTCGTATTGACAAGAAAATTAGCAAATTTAGAGATTAAAATTTATGTTTCACATTATAGTTACCACAAACCTCTAATTTCATACATAAAAAATTACGATGACATTCAAGTACCTATTTCCAATGAATAATATAAATATAACATTTATATAATCTTTGTAAAGTACATGAATAATAAATATAATTAAATTATAATATGATATTTATTTTAAGTTTAATCATTTCAGTGATATGTGTCGTAAACGTCAAAGAAGTTTTACTTCAATCGCGCGTAAAGATTACACGCACACACTTTTTTTGTGCAGGAGTTGTACACAGGAGTTGTTCAAAAAGTTCAACTTTTTGAAAATTAACAAGAGAAATTATTTCGCTAATGTAGTCTTTTATCCTATTTTATTTTGAACATTTTTTCTACTTGTATTGTCCCCTTATCTCTAATAAATAAAGAATTAAAGCGCGTTACCATCTGTTTGGGACACCCTGTATAAAACAGAAAATGTTGACATCATCGTCACTGTAGTTAAAAGACAGGGAGAGTCGATCGAAAGCTTTTTAAACTATTTATCTAAATTTAGAAATTACCGCCTCTATAGATGTAAATATTTGTAAAAATATTCACAAACAAATATATATCAAGATATTTGCTTCAGTGCATCCGTCAGTTCAAGTTTGCTTGCCAATGCGATGAAAAATGTTTTTCGCTGTGTTATATTGTTATGCTGTTTTCTAATGTTTGAGTTTTTTCTGAGTTTTAAATTTAAAACAGGATAATTTATGGATAGTTTCAGATTTGTTTCAATATTGTTCAAAATAATATTATAAACAAACATTTGAAATCCAATCATTTGCTTCAATGAAATTTCAAGTTGAAAAGAAAAGTTAAGAAAACTGTTTTAAGATGTCCCTCAGTTTTATATATTTTGCTTTTATGCGTGTTAATAAATGACGGCCCGAAAGCATCCTGCAGTTTGAACCAGTAACAAAAAGTATTTACAAAAAAGTTTAGACATCCAAGCAATTTGATGCTTTGCACTATTTTTTAAGTGGAGAAACTTTCTTTATTGTCTTTGGATAACCATTTACTTAATAAATCCAACTTTGTAATGCACCTGAGATTTTGGCGAAACCCTTGCTTCACTTCTAAATAATTCACTATATTTGAAAGTTACAGAGTTTCCAGCGGATTTTATCCAAGTTTCTTATGTATAAAATTCGCTCGATATATTTAAAGCTTTTCTTCTTGGACGTTCCTGCTCTTTTCCTTTGATGCATCACGTACGAGACAGTGGACCAAAAACAAGGTTCAATGTGACCTTTTTACGAAATAGCGTCGTCTGGATTTCTGAAATGAGATAGTGAAAAAGAGACACCACCGTTATTCTCTTTAGAAGCTCATACAGATTTCTCTAAGATCAGTAAAAGGATGTATAATGGAAAATTATTTTGCCGGATGTCTTCAAAAGATATAGAGCATCATAAACGAGATTGAAGAAATAAAAATATAGAATTAGGTTTAATTTTAAAAATTTGTACGTGGTACACAAATTTTACTGGGTGTTAGGAAAGATGTGAATTTGACAGATGGTAGGGATGGACGCGAGACGCGAGAATTCTCGCATTTTCTCGCGTTCTCGCATTGTCTCGCGAGACGAGACAGGCATTTTTTTTGCGAGACGAGACGCGAAACGAGAAAGAAAATATTTTGCGGGACGATACGCGAGTCTTGTCTCGCGCGAGATTTCTCGCGAGAATTCTCGCATTTTCTTCCGTCTCGCATAAATACGATCTGAAAAGCGACAATTTGCCTGAAGCCTCTACCGTTTAACTTGCGTCTCCTTCGTTTTCGGTCCTGGTATACTAACAGCACTCTACAATACGCACAAACACGTAACATTTAAAATTAGAACAGACGAGAGATATACAAAACACACAAAGGAGAGGATAAAGAATGAGGCGGAAAAAAAAGAAAACAGAGAAGAGTTGAAAGAAAAATAATAAGTAAATAGGAAAGGCGGTACGGTATGTTCAAATCTGACCACTTTTAGACGGGGCCCGGGGCATTAAGTTTCCCCCCCCCTTACTATCCCCTTTTTTACGCATTAAGCCCCTTTACTGAGCCTACCTTTTTTAAGCATTTTAACCCAGTTTTGACAGCTGTTGTACTCGAAAATTGCATTTAAGTTAACTGTAGTTTTTGTACTTTAATCAAATCGTATTTATCACCCCAAAAAAATATCTCTAACTTGATCTAGTGATAGACAATTAGGTAATACCTATATTATAGAGGAAATTCAGTTTTTTCCCCACAATTACTATTTCAGTACATATGAATTTATAATTTAGATAATCGGGATATATATGGGCCCCCTTTTTCTTCAGGGGCACCGGACTACCGCCCCCCCCCTTGCCCCTGTGATAATCGGGTTTCGGGAATATCAGAGAGAGATTAGAAGTAGAGCAACTTGCATTCGCATTGATGCTTAGTCTGAGTAGGTTGAAATATGGTTGAATATCCTTGGTTGAAATATCCTTGTACCGATATTATCCTCAAACTTTCCCGCACGTTGCGGCGTGCGTAGGGGGGGGGGGGGGCGCCCACCCTGGTGACAACTTTTTAGGGGCGGTTAAATCCCTATCGTTGGCCTATTTTAAAGAGATTTAAATGACATTTTTTATTCTTATATATTAATATCGGACGGAAAGAAATGCAAGCAATTTTTTTAAAACTATTTCTCTTTTCGTTTATATTATCATGTTTTCCCTTCCTTCGGCTTGCAAAACTTCAGAGTGTGACACATTTTCGTGTAAAAATCTCTCTATTCTAAAAAAAAGTAAAGGCCGCTGTCGCCGCCGCTGTCAAAAGCTTGTCAGCGTATCTCCTCCTAAACCGTGGGGATTTGAGTTTCGACTAAGGTGCCCACAGATTCCGAAAATTCCGAGGAACCTGCTAAGCTGATTTAAATTTCGAAAATCGAATTATTTCAGAAGATATTAATAAAAAACTGTAAAAATAAACCGAATGGTTGCCAGATTTGGCATAAAATCATTCATTCCTTAGCAACAAAGCGTTTCCAAGTATCTAGAATCGCGTGAAATTTACAAACATGAGTTAGAATTACGCCCATTTTACGCCAAAATAAAAACTATATGAAACTAGCTGAAGTACCCGTTCTTCGCACGGGAATGAATGGACCTTTTGATATTACGATTTGTGGTGATTACTATTCATTGTAATAAACAGATATAGCAAAGTGGATATCGCGTTATATTGTGTCCAATAATCATGCATACCGAATTGCAAGGCAATCGTTTGTACGGTGCAGAAGGCCATGCGGCGTAGCGCAATCTAGTGGCGAGTTTTAGCAAAACGGATACGGCGAAAATATTTTTCGCATTCAGATATCGATGTATACGAATTTTCATGACTATCGGCTGGACAGTCCTGAAGTTCATGTGTTGACGCGACATCTAGTGGCAAGTTATAGGAAAATGGATAGCGCCAAACTCTACCCCGTGTTCAAATATCTATGTATACCTATTTTCATAGCGATTATTTGCACAGTCAAGAAGTGATACACTGCAGGGCCATCTAGTGGTTCAATAAAGTAATGATTTGCTACAGCGCCGGCAAGTGGCGAGTTATAGCAAAATGGATAACGCCAAAATATTCTCATTGTTCAAATAGCTATGTATACTGATTTTCATAGCGACCGTGTTCAACTATCTATGTATACCAATTTTCATAACGATCATTTGCACAGTCAAGAAGTGATGCACTGCAGTGCCATCTAGTAGTTAATTAAAGTAATGATTTGCTACAGCGCCGTCAAGTGGCGAGTTATAGCAAAATGGATAACGCCAAAATATTCTCATTGTTCAAATAGCTATGTATACTGATTTTCATAGCGACCGTTTGAATGGTCAAGAATTTGGCCTGCTGCAGAGTCATCTAGTGGCGAGTTAAAATAATAATGCATTGCAGTGTCATCTAGTGGTGAGTAACATCAAAAGGAACGCAGTTAGAATATATTCTTCGTGCTCAAATGTGTAAGTATAAAAAATTTTATGCCGAGCAGTCGAACGGTGTAGAAGTTGATGCTTTGCAGCGCCATTTATCGGCAAGTTACAGCAAAATGGATAGTGAAAAATATTCGCATGTACCAAATTTCATCGAAATCGGTTGGACGATATTCGCATAGCAAACGGCTAAACGGAATAGAATTCAACGTTGTGCTGCGGCACCAAGTGGCAAGTTAAGGAAAACGGATAGCATAAGAACCTTCTCCATCATAAAAGACTTAGGTGAACCAAATTTCATCGTGGAACGGTGCTGGAGTTTTTCAACTTCATAAACACATACCAACATTCATTTTTATCTATAACCAGTGTTATTATATATACCAGTCTCAAATAAAATCCAGTTTCAAATCTAAGCCTCGCCAAAGTGCCAACATACGCCATTTTGCAAGAGTTTTTTCAGGGAATCATTCGAAGCATTGATTTAGCAGCAATCAATATGGGAAATGGTTCGACCGCCAAAGAGTAGCACGCATTTATTTGAAAATTGGAATTCCTTAATACAGCCGATTTTTTTTTTAAATTATCAACTATAATGTGTTTTATTCATCGTTACTCCGATGTACTAAATGAGAAGATTTCAATTTTCTGAAATTTGGCGGAATTCCCCCAACTCAAATCGATGTACTCAATTGGCGAGAATTCTGAAGTTAGATCGCTTGAAATCCCTTAATAACTGCATTATTTCTTCACGGATCATTAAAATTTAACTCTGTATTCTAATAAAATCTTTGCACGTGTTTTCAAAAATCTATTTCCTTAAGCTCTCAATAAATTGCACCAAGCCGAAAACTGTGCAAACCGCTAGAACTCACTTACTCAAAATCCATATTTCAGCCATTTTATTTTTTCGCCAAACTAAAAAAATTTACACATTAGCCTCGGAAATCTTCAATTCTTATTGTTTTGCGTGTAAAGCATTACATTCCTGGTCTGATTTCCCATGCACACGATATTATAATTTTAAAAAAAATAACCTTACGAATATAAACTTTAAAAAAAAAAATCATTATTATTCTTTTATTTTTACTTTAAGAATTTAAAACCTTTTATTCGGCAAAATCGCCACACATGGCAACCACCATCCTTATTTCACACTTTTTTCACTACAGGGGTTACAATTACGGAAAGCTTTTTGCGTGAAGAGCATAAAAAATCTCTTAAATTCCGGGAACGGGTGGACTTTCAAAGTTTTAAAGTGGACTACGATTTATTCTATATTATTTTACATATCTGTGCTAAATTTCAGGCCGATAGGTTCATTTTTGTGGATTTGTATACGAACGACATTTTATTCGGCAAAATCGCCACACATGGCAACCACGATCCTTATTTCACACTTTTTTCACTACAGGGGTTACAATTACGGAAAGATTTTTGCGTGAAGAGCATAAAAAATCTCTTAAATTCCGGGAACGGGTGGACTTTCAAAGTTTTAAAGTGGACTATGATTTATTCTATATTATTTTACATATCTGTGCTAAATTTCAGGCCGATAGGTCCATTTTTGTGGATTTGTATACGAATCAAATCCACAAACAAACAAACAAACAAACAAACAGAATTTCATTTTTATTTATAAGACTAGCTGAAGTACCCGTTCTTCGCACGGGAATGAATGGACTTTTCGATATTAATATTTGTTGTGATTACTATTTATTGTAATAAAGAGATATAGCAAAATGGATATCGCGTTATATTGTGTTCAATAATCATGCATACTGAATTTCAAGGCAATCGTTTTTACGGTGCAGAAGGCGATGCGGCGTAGCACAATCTAGTGGCGAGTTTTAGCAAAACGGATACGGCAAAAATATTCTTCGCATTCAGATATCGATGTATACGAATTTTCATGACGATCGGCTGAATAGTCTTGAAGTTCATGTGTTGACGCTACATCTAGTGTCAGGTTATAGGAAAATGGATCGTGCCAAACTCTTCCCCGTGTTCAAATATCCATGTATACCTATTTTCATAGCGATTATTCGCACAGTCAAGAAGTGATACACTGCAGGGCCATCTAGTGGTTAATTAAAGTAATGATTTGCTACAGCGCCGTCATGTGGCGAGTTATAGCAAAATGTATAACGCCAAAATATTCTCATTTTTCAAATAGCTATGTATACTGATTTTCATAGCCACCGTTTGAATGGTCAAAAATTTGGCCTGCTGCAGCGTCATCTAGTGGCGAGTTAAAATAATAATGCATTGCAGTGCCATCTAGTGGTGAGTAACATCAAAAGTAATGCAGTTAGAATATATTCTTCGTTCTCAAATGTGTAAGTATAAAAAATTTTATGCCGATCAGTCGAACGGTATAGAAGTTGATGCGTTGCAGCGCTATTTAGCGGTAAGTTACAGCAAACGGATAGTGAAAAATATTCTCCGTGTTCTAATATTCGCGTGTACCAAATTTCATCGAAATTTGTTGGACCATATTCGCATAGCAAACGACTAAACGGAATAGAATTCGACGTTCTGCTGCGCCACCTAGTGAAAAGTTAGAGGAAAACGGATAGCATAAAAACCTTCTCCATGATAAAAGACTTAGGTGAACCAAATTTCATGGTGATCGGTGAAACGGTGCTGGAGTTTTTCAACCTCCTACACACATACCAAGATTCATTTTTATCTATAACCAGTCTTATTATACGTATATACCAGTCTCAAGCAAAATCCAGTTTCAAATCTAAGCCTCGCCAAAGTGCCAGCATACGCCATTTTGCAAGAGTTTTTTCAGGGAATCATTCGAAGCATTGACTTAGCAGCAATCAAAATGGGAAATGGTTCGACCGCCAGGCATTTATTTGAAAAGTGGAATCCCTTAATACAGCCGCATTTTTTAAATTATCAACTATAACATGTTTTATTCATCGTTACCTCGATGTACTAAATGCGGAGATTTCAATTTTCTGAAATTTGGCGGATTTCCCCCAAGTTAAATCAATGTACTCAATTGGCGAGAATTCTGAAGCTACATCGCTTGAAATGTCCTAATAACTGCATTATTTCTGCACGGATAGTTAAAATTTAATACTGTATTCTAAGAAAACCTATACACTTGTTTTCAAAAATGCTATTCCCTTAAGCTCTCAGTAAATTGAGCCAAAAAGCCTAAAACTGTGCAAACCGCTAGAACTCACACTCTAAAAATCGGCCTATCAGCCATTTTATTTTTCGCCAAACTAAAAAAAATTACATATTAGTCTCGGATATCTTCGATCCTCATTGTTTTGCGTATAAAACATTTCATTCCTGCTCTCATTTCTTATGCGCACACGATATTATAATTAAAAAAATAACCAAAAAAATAAACTAAAAAAATCATTATTATTCTTTTATTTTTACTTTAAGAATTTAAAACATTTTATTCGGCAAAATCGCCACACATGGCAACCAAGATGCTTATTTCACACACTTTTTTCACTACAGGGATTAATATTACGTAAAGCTTTCTGCGTGGAGAACATAAAAAATCTCTTAAATTCCGGGAACGGAAATTAAGGGAACCCTTCAGGAGGAAAACGTTTTTAAGTGGAGTTTCAAAGTTTTAAAGTGGACTATCATTTATTCTATATTATTTTACATATCTGTGTAAAATTTCAGGCTGACAGGTCCATTTTTGTGGAATTGTATACTACCCAAATCAACAAATTGACAAACATAATTTCATTTTTATTTATAAGATAACCTACGCTTGTTTTTAAAAATACCCTCTCATTAAATTGCGCCAAGCGCTAGAATCATAGAAAATCTGACACACTTTCAGATTTTTAAATACGCACTAAAGTGCTATATATAAAAAGAGTTATAATCCATGGGTCTTCCCTATTTTCGTTCCTTCTTTCATTAAGTTGGAAAGTGTATCATTATTCATGAGTGTGATTAAACATAATTAAAATTGATATTTCTAACATCCTTTTTTCTGGATGTAATACATTAGATGCAGAAAAGCTGCTCTGAAAAATGCACAATTCCAACTGAATGAAAATTTCAAAAACTTATACGCAGGTGTATTCATAACCCAAATAGCAGACGATTAAATTACGATAAATAGCGCCAAGCGTTAGAATCCTCCTCAAAATCGCGAGAATGCTGAAGATAGATCGCTTGAAATCCCTTAATAACTGCATTATTTTCGCAGGGATCATTAAAATTTAACGCTGTATTCTAATAAAACCTTTGTACTTGTTTTCAAAAATCCGTTTCCTTAAGCTCTCAGTAAATTCGCCAAGCCGGAAACTGTGCAAACCGCTAGAACTCACTTTCTCGGCATTTGAGCCATTTTATTTTTTCGCCAAACTAAAAAATTTTAACATATTAGCCTCGGAAATCTTCAATTCTTATTGTTTTGCGTATAAAACATTTCATTCCTGCTCCGATTTCGCATGCACACGATATTATAATTAAAAAAAATATAACCTTACGAATATAAACTAACAAAAAAAATCATTATTATTCTTTTATTTTTACTTTGAGAATTTAAAACATCTTATTCGGCAAAATCGCCACATATGGCAACCACGATCCTTATTTCACACTTTTTTCACTACAGGGGTTACAATTACGTAAAGCTTTTTGCGTGGAGAACATAAAAAATCTCTTAAATTCCGGGAACGGGTGGACTTTCAAAATTTTAAAGTGGACTATGATTTATTCTATATTATTTTACATATCTATGCAAAATTTCAGGCTGATAGGTCCATTTTTGTGGATTTGTATACAACTCAAATCCACAAACAAACAAACAAACAAACAAACAAACAAACAGAATTTCATTTTTATTTATAAGATAAGTAACTCAAAATGTGTTACACAAAGTTGACAATTTTCAAATAGTAAGTTCGCTTAGACAACAGGAGTTTAGAATTAGCAATTATCTGTTTTTCCAAAACAGAGTAACTAATATCTTGAAAAATAATTAAAATGCAGATTATTTTAAAGCCGGTTCGGTCCAGCTGGATAGCTTTGCTACCAGTAGAAATATTTGGCGGCGTTAACTATGCCATTATAGCAGTTATAGTACACTTTGGATATTTGCTAGCGCGACGAGATGGTATAATTCGTGGTGCTAAGTACGCCAATCTGCAAACGATTATGTAAATGAAAATATGGATAATGGTTTTCCGGTAACCTTACATGAACAGTAATTATAGGTTGTGAGCATGTGTAAATCGCCAAATAATGAAAAGTCGCCATTGGTGGCAAGCTATCCTATCTGTTCCGTAGCTTTTATTAATTTGCATGTACGCAAGTCGCCAAATAATGAAAAATCGCAATGGGTGGCAAATTCGAAGGGTGTTCAATAGGTTTTACATTATTAAAAATACAGCTGAAACAGATGTTCTGATTTTATTATGCTTTAGCTCCTAATTAATATACCTTTTGAATGGCAACATTGAAAATCATTGTGTTTCTGAAGAGTGCAAATAATTTTTCCAGCGATTATAAGCGGAGTCCGCACTCCAGGTGTAGTATAGCTCAGGACCCGTACAACACGGATTCCCATAACAAAATATCTTCCGTGTTATGAGGGGGAGGGGGTCTACTGTAGTGTGAAGTTTAAATTTTTATGTACCAATGAAGATGCAAGAACCAAGCAATGCGTAGCTCAGTAACATTCTATCTGATCGAATCTTCGGGTTTTGTCTGTTGAAATTATGTCTTTTTTACGAATAAGCCTGATTAGGGGCCGAATGCCTCATACGAAAAGCGAGCGTAACGAGTCTGGGGGCTTTGGCGCCTAGTGATACAAAAAAAAAAATCACTTCACCAAAAGCTATAGGGGCAATGGGGCTACTGTGCACACTGTGTACTTAAAAATCAGGCCACTGACCTTGAAAAATTATCGGAATGTCAACTTTCAATAGAGATAAATACAAAATACATGAATGTACCTCTGTTTGTGCCCTTTCGGATGTCCACTCCTTTACATTTTTTATTCCCCCCCCCACACACACACACGCACACTCACATTCATTTGAAAAAATAAACCCATTAAATGTTGTGCGGTTTTCTCCTTCCACTGCTTTTTCACTGGTTCTTCAAAAACTGTACTATGTACTTTTATCAACAGCCACCCAGTATTCATCATGTCCAGTGGCGTACGCAAGGGGGGGGGGAGGGTTTGGGGGTTCACCCCCCCCCCTTGTCAAAATTTTTTTAACAAAATGTCCACAAATTTTCAATTTTTAGATTAAATATTACGCATTTTAACACAAAGTTATGTCTATAACCCCCCTCCCCCCCCTTGAAGGAAGTCTGCGTATGCCACTGATTATGTCAAGAAAGAAGAAAAAAAAGTAATAATAAACACAAAAAATGTCTTTCAAAATGAGCAAAAGCGCTATACTTATAAAGAAATATTGCAAAATACTACTATATGTATAAGATCTTTTCCTGTTTTAAAACTTCACGCTATGAGATGAGGAACAACCCTCGCAGAATTTCTCTTTATCCTTAACGCTTCCTCCAGTCATTTAAAAAGACAAACTTTGAATACAGGAGGTTAGCACTGGGGCCGAAAGGAAAAGCATGCTTTGTGTTGAGATGCCAAAGCTTTTTTTTTTTTTTTTTTACGCAGAATATCAGATATCGGAGGGTCCCTACTACAGAGTTCCAGTTAAAACAGAAATGTCGGGAGAGAGATGTCCCGAGGACATAATTACCCGGTGTCTTTTGGATTTGGCGACACGATGGATAACCTCTCACTCCAGAACAGAATGGACCTACGGAGGGCGAGCTATCTCAGCACGTGGAAGTAGGTGCGCCCTATCACCGGAAGAATTTTTTCCCCTCAACAATAGGACACCTCCAAACAGATTGCGAGATAGGCGCCAGAGCGGTGACAAGTTGCAAGATGACCGCTGCTTTCACAATTGACATGAAGACTTCCGTTCGCTATTCCCACCCACAAACAACTATTGAGTGACCGGTTTTTTTTTTCCCGGAAAAAAACAAGGGTGAGGAATTAATGTATCGAGAATTTCGCTAATGATCGGTTTCCAGACAAAAAATAAAGTATGTGGATTCTGGACACTGGAAAAGACACCGATATATGGTTATTTTCTATCATCCTCCAAAGGTATGGGAAGGGGGCTCGAGCCCCAAAGCCGCCCCCCATTTCGTACGTCACTGCAGTAGCGTAACCATGGAGTGGGATATCGGGATATACCTCCCTGCGAAACTTTTAAAATTAGTTATTAAGAGCTTTCAGATTTTTGTCGTCAATAAGAAATTAAGTTTATCAATACAAAATTGTATCTTACACAACCCCCTCGACAAAATTTTCTGGCTGCGCTCTTGCCTCATCGACTAGCATATAACGATCATGTTACATCCTATGTCACTATTAAAAGTGGCGTTTATTAAAAGTGGCTCACCATTGGGGAATAACACTCAACATACAACATGGTAAGATGACTGAATTGTGAAGGTCTCTGTGAAGGTTCTGAAGGCAGGGTTCTATCAACACCTCCTACATATAGAAAGCCTAACAACTGGAACATTGACGTCATCACTAGGCCTTCAAATGATGACGTCATCGCAGTTTTACTTCCATAAAGTAAAACTATTTAAAATTTCTGGTGAATGCTACAAATATTAGAAAATATCTTAAATGAAAAATTAAAATTGAAATACCTTTCTCATACAAAATTATTCATTCCGATCTATTTCCTTATCATATTATCTAATTAGTCATGGTTAAAAACTGCAATTTGTCAAAAAAATACATTTTTTATTTCAAATTATTGAAATAATTGTTATTCATGAGTAAATTCACCAGAAATTTTTTATAGTTTTATTTTGTGAAAATAAAACTTTTTAATGTAGGCCTAATGATGACGTCAAACCTTGGTGACGTAGGAGTTGTTAGGCTTTCTTTATCTAGGAGGTGTTGGATCTATCCTGCCGTGCGGCTATCGAAGTTTTGGGCGGTTTTCTCCAGATGTAACGTGAATACGCGTTAGAGGTCCTCCTCCCATTGCACCCCTTCTAAGCAGATAGCCCTTTCGTAGCTTTACCTTAACACAAAACAACACAGAAACATTAATAAATCATCAATATAGCTCTTATGTGTTCATGATGTAAGTAGTATTATTCCTTATAAAAGCGTTTTCAGCCATTAATAGAGCACTTGGTTTGTAACAACAAGGTATTTTTAATTTCATATACTGAAATATTTAATGGATTTTACATGAATTCCAGCAGGAATATAACATTTATTTTTATTTTTAATTTGGGTTTTTATACAAATAAATATCGAATCATTTGTATAATGAATGTAAAATAATGTGAACTCTGATTATTGCACAAGTAAAAGAAAAAGACGACCAACAAATATTAAAATATTTTGCAAGAGGGACTCAAACCATTGGTTTTTGGCAAAGAGTTTAGAATATACTCGTTCTAGTATATTCTAATGTCTTTGGTTTTTGGAGGGGGGGGGAATAAAGGACTAAGTGTCAATTTAAGTTGTCCATTTTGAGTTTTACGATATGCGAGAAAAAGTAGAGCGTGTTAATTGGCATTTGGACCTTTGTATGCCATGCCATTCCTAATTTAGATCCTCATTAAAAGGAAAAAGAAATTTCCGAGCATTGACTTACTCTAGAAAAGTGTGGTTCAGCTCCATATATTTACTATGCTCAGTGGCGTACACAAATGGTGTGGGGGTGAGGATTCAGTCCCTCCCCCTTTGTCCATGCCTTTTTAACATAAAGTCCGTACAGTTTTAATTTTAAACATATAGATTATTTCTTTTATTTAACCAAAAGATTACTTCCTTTCCCCCTTTCTCTTAAAGAAAGTCAGTGTACACCACTGATTATGAATCTGCACATTATTTGTAAGTACATAAAATATTTGTAAGTAATAATTACAACAAAAAGAAAAAACTGCCATTTGCTTGAAATTACCTAAGTGATATGATAATTTTAAGAAATAAGAGGCACCCCCCAAAAGGGATGCTTGCTTCAGAGTGGCTTTTTGAGGCCCAGATCATGTTTTTCTAGAATACAAATAAAGGGAACACAAGGCCATTAGTTAAAGAACTTTGGTTCTAGAAATACTGGCATATAAATTTAACTTTTCATAATCAGCTGTACGTATCGTAATACAGCGGATCTGTTGGTGAGCTGTTAGCTATTTTGTAAACAGTAAGCAACTTTTTTGTTTTCTGCTTAAACAGTGTTAGGTGATCCGTTTTGAATAGTAAATGTACAAATCTAAAACGTTATAAAAGATAAAAAATCCAAGAGGTTGAGAAAATAGTTGTATGGATTTTGAGGCTCCTATACATGTGGGGGCCCCGGGCATTCGCCCTGCCATGCCTCCCTTTACGGCACTGTCTTTCGCCATAAGCCAAGCTATGCGAACGCAAATGAATGATCTACTGGAGTGATTGCGCAAATCCAACGCTCACAAGTCCTTTCTTTTGTCTCTTCTTTTTGATAGTGTAAATCACATATCGGCAAACCCTGGCCCGCGGCCCGGATGTGGCCCTCCAGGGTATTTTATCCGGCAAGTGGAAGATTTCAAGTTTCCATAGACCAGTGGTCCCCAACCCCCTGTCCGCGGATCAAATGGTACCGGGTTGCTCAAGAAAAATTACATTGTTTCCATTTTATTTTCTGTCGTGCATTTCTCTCGAGGTCTCGAGTTTCTTGGGTTTGTGCTAATTTATACAGAACAGATTTTTTAACAGAAAAAAATCTCATGACTATTTTACATTATTTTACTGCTTATTAAACATTTCAAGACTATGAATTAAAATTCCAGTCTTTTAAATCCCTATTGCCATTTCCAACAACCTAACTGTGTGAAGCGGGATTTTCTGCACTGACAAGAACCAAAATAACAGAATAAAGGAATGAATTGTACATAAGCAACACACTTTGGGTGTCATTGCTTCTTACCTCCAGATCTAACCGACTCGTTGCAAAGAAATAAGCTCAGTGTTCTCATTCATTTAGCGTCCTATTGAGATAAAATCTTAAATCATTTTACATTCATTTTTTGTGAAACTGTATATATTTTGAAGGTATGTTTAAGCACAATTAAATTAAAACAATCAGCGTACCCCCTCCCCTGACCAGTCCGCGGTAAAATTATTATCAAACGCTGACCAGGTCGCGGCGATAAAAAGGTTGGGCAGCACCGCCATAGACAATCAATATAAACCAAATCAAAATCCCATATAAATCCCACTTATACGGTCCGTGACGTCCCTAACATCCTAAATTTTGGCTCGCAACCTTCCAAAGGTTGCCCGTACCTGGTGTAAATGAACAGGTTAAACCCGGGTTCCCCCGATTAAATATGAAACCCATATCTCATACACTAAAACGAGAGGGGGGATAAGTAAGCTTCACTTTAATTATTCACTATTCCGCTCACTATAATTATTCACTATTCCGCTCACTATAATTATTCACTATTCCGTACATTGTGGCCGTTTAATTAGATCAAAATTTTATTTGCCCAACATGTGTCCCTGAGTTCTGCAACATATCTGACAAAATTCAAAGCTTCATATATTTCAAAAGCAAATGAAACTCCCATCAACCATAAATATTACATTTACGCAGTTACGCAAATAAATAAATTTTCGGTGTCATGTCACATTATATATACGGATTAAATCCGAATTTTTATCATTTCAAATAACTATATGAGTTAATATGGTAACTAATATATGTACTAATATGGCAATATGCAACTAATTGCTATTGTTAATATTAATTTTCAATAACTAGTATTAATGTTACTAAAAATATGGTAAAAATTCGCAGTCCTTAATTTTGCGAGACTCGCGAGACGTCTCGCGTCTCGCGCGAGACGAGACAGGCAATTTCTGTGCGAGACGCGAGACGAGACAAAGTGGTTGCGAGACGAGACAGAGGTTTACCACTGCGAGACGAGACGAGACAGCCCTATTTCTCGTCTCGCGCGTCTCGCGTCCATCCCCAACAGATGGTGTCATATTTTATCATTCTTCGCTTTCTTTAAAAAATTTACCTTTTTTTATTTATGAATTTAGATTGGTGTCAAATAATATATGAAAATAATTTTTTTTTCTGTTATGGGTAATTTTCAAAAATATTTTAAATTTCTATTCTAATTATATAGAATTTGTTCATTTTTAAAAATTTCTACGTAGTACACATTTTTACTATTTGTTAAAAAAATGTGAATTTGACTGATGATGTCATGTTTTGTTATTCTCTGCTTTCCTTAAAAAATTGTACCTTTTTTATTTATTAATTTATGTCACGGTATCAAATAATATCGCCAAATAAATTATTTTTTTCTGTTATGGGTCATTTTCAAAAAAATTTAAAATTTCTATTCTAAACAAGTGTTAAGAAAATTTGTTTCCCCGGAACTTTTAATTATTATTTTATTAACTTTTAAAACTTTTAATTACATAATTTTTCTAACTTTAGATGTTGCTGCTTTCGATTCTTCTGATCATGCAGGTTATGCCGTACAACCTCTTTTATACAACCGAAGTTTTCATTCTTCACCTGCACACAAACATGTTGTTAAGCAATCGATCGCAGACACCTGTTTGAATTGACCAAATTGCATTCTGAGTTGAATAGTTTGTTTCTTCTGTGTCATCATATTCCTTAATAGCACAGATGAATCCTTAATACACAGTTGGTACAGTCGCTGTAGCATCTCAGAGGGTCAAAGTGGTCACTGAGTGTCACAAACTAATCCCATTGTGAATGGTAAGTGATGTGACTTTACTATGATGACTATGACACTTCTTTGAAACTAGTCACCAAGGCAAAGAATATGAATAACCAACCAAGGGACGTCGCTGTGAAAGTGACAAAGTCGCTGTGAAAGGGGTTTTTGCGAGACCTTTTTGAGACTTTTAAATCTTTCTCAATTTTTACATATGTTAACCAATAATTTCGATAGTAATAACTAGAAAATATGATAATGTTATTTTAGGAAAACTTTGGAGTTTATAGCTTGATTTAATTTGGAAAAAAATCAAATTATTTTTGAAACTGAAAATGCACAAATCTCTATCTTTAATATATCAAAACTCATAAAAATTTCCTTTTATAAGATCATTTCTTAACAGCAGAAAAAAATGTTCAAAGAATTATTAGCTTTATGTGCATATATATATATATATATATATATATAATTTAGTAAATACAAGATGAATGTCCCCGAGGCCAGCCATTGTCGTTATATAAATAAAGCATAAAATGCAGAAAGATATATATATATAGGAGAGAGAGATAAAAACGCTCTGACTCCTAGAAAATATTATTTGAAAGAGAAAAAGTAAAGGGAAAACAATCTAAAAGTTTAATTTGTATCTTAATTTAGTATTAATAAGTGCATTTCCCCCGATTTTTTAAAGTACGCCTCTACAATTTAATTTTTATGAGCAATATTTGCAATTACTGCACTTTTTAAACTTTAGTAAGCCGACATGCGTGGCTCAAAGGGTAACGAACGCGTCTACAAACTAGGAGATCTTGAGATCGAATTCCGATAGATTCAGATATCGCTCGGAGGAGGTTGCGGGCATCTGCGACAGATGAGAACACCAACTTTTTCCTTTCGGGCACGTACTGTGGCGTGCCTACGCGGCCACCTTGTGAACCCACTGCATGGTCACAAGATGACGTTACCAGGAGCGGACATATAGACCAACACTGAATGGCCGGAAGTATTGGCCTACTTTAGCATTTATAAGTAAGCGGCCAACGTTACCCCCTATGAAGAAACGGACTGCAGAACAACCAATCCCAAGCTGGGAATCGAATCTGGCCCTATAGTCGTAATGTGTGGTGTGCTGACCACCATACAACCTGGGGTGTCCCTTTTTGAAAATTAACGAGATGATTTTTTTAACCTAGTCTATCTTTCTACCTTATTTTCAGAATTTTTTCAATTTTCATTTTACACTTATTTCCAATGCATAAAGAATTAAAGCGTGTTACCCTACTTTTGAGACACCCTGGATAGCAGGTAAATGTATATAAATTTATATGCCCCTTGATTATTATCATTTTGCCATGACCCTGTATCGGTTAAATTCTGAAATACATGTACTCCAGACATTTTTCTATGTAAATACCTTAGCCGGTATACCACACTCACGTATTCACACATCAGTCATCTAGTAGTCCTACAAAATAAACGAATAGATGATTTCGGGAAATTCTATTTTTATTTCATAGGTGAGAAATACAAATTAAATATCATAGAAAGTCTGCGGCACAAAAGGCATTTTCCTGCGTTTACTCTTACACAAAATCACTTTACCTCAGTGACAACGGATATCAAATATAAAGAGGTATTCTTACTGAAATCTCTTTTCTCTCTCTCTACTTTAGTAATAAAAAGAGAAACTGAAAACTGTTCGCTAAATCTAAAACTCCTCATTTAGGAAATGATCAAAAGCTGAGAATGTTATAGTAGGTCATTTTTCGAGCTTCCATTTTCATTGATGAGGCCACTTGAGGGAAACATATAATTTTGTGCTACATTGATTTTTCAAATATAAAGGAAATATTGTTTTATTTTTATTCTTTTACGAGCTGTGCAATTTTAAAAGCACTTAATTGCTTAAAAAGTAACCTTGCAATTTTTCTCTTAATTTTTTAGTTAAAGATAGCAATAGGTTATTTTGTAGAATGTTATTTAGAATGTATAGTGGTTTTTCACATATTTCCCTGCTCATATCCTCTTTAATAATAGCGCAGTATGCTAATGAGATGTATGTGTGTGTGTTCGCTATAGGTAGCCAGAGATCGTGTCGGATCCGGGTCAAATTTGGCACAGAGGCTAAATAGGTAAAAAAAAAAGCCAGTGCCGTAAAAAGAAATTTGAAATTCGAATTATTTAGACGATATTAATTAAAAACAGAAGAAATGAGCATCTAGCTTACCATATTTGGCGACCTTGCTCCAGCAAAAAACGATTTATGCTTTCGCAACAAAGCAGGAAAGCTCTTAAAAGTATGTTGGATTCGAAAAAACATGAATTTGGAACTACGCCAAGTTAAGATTCACGAGAAATAAATATGTGTGTTAGCATAAAGTTAACTATTTTCAAATAGCAAGATCGTTTGGATACCAGGAGTTCAATATTAAAGATGACGCTTTTTTTTTTTTTTTTTTAACCAGTCATATCCTTGGCAACGTTCTGTGAATATATGGCAACCCTTGTGAAAGCCGCCATTTTATGCCTTGTGCTATGATTGAACTAGATTTGATTGCCACTGAAAGAACATTCCACCGGTTTCGTTAATAAAAAAAAAATTAAAAAAATTTTAGATCTCAAATGATTTATTTTACCCTTGGGAGTGCTTAACTAAGGTATGATTGCGTCTGGAAGAAGATTTTACCGTATTGATTTAGATTTTACTACATTCGTATTAGGTATGTAAAACTTTGTCCTAAAATCTAAAAAAAAATTAATAAATAAAAAGAAATATACCAAAAATAGCGAAATGCGATCGGAAAGTAATTTTATTTTGCAGCATGCATATGTTACGTAATGTTACGGTTGTAGCATGGTTAAATGCAAAGTTAAATGAGTAAATGGGAAATTTTTAATGCATCATATGTTTCAAAAGTGATTTTGCAACATTCAAAATGAAGAACATTTTCAGCTGAGTGAGTTAAAGTAGTTTAATTCATAAACCTAAGGACCGGACTAAAATGCCACTTATTAATTCTAAACTCAAGGCCTCCTGCAGACGATAATTCTGATAACACGGAAGAAACAATGCTAGAATAAGCTCGACTTTTAGTAGTCTTAAGAAGCATAGTGACGTCAGCTCAATGTATTCACAGTCGAATCGATTGCCAATGTTAAAATGATGTTCTTTTTCTTTTTTAAATAAAAGAAATTTTACTATAATTATTTTAATTACTATATAGTTGCGCTGATCCCTGACTTCAAGATAAAACTTTTTCCGCCATTACTGCAAAACATTGCAATGTCAATTACAAAAAGCCTAATAATTTCTACACCGTTTGTACGATCCGCTTGAAAATTTTCATAATTATGTATAAAAATATAGAAAACAATCTGTGCCACTTTAAAAATCTGAAAATCCACCCGTTCCCTCATTTTAAAGCGATTTTTCGCTATTTTCGGCAACATTTCATTTCCGAGAGTCAAAAATGTTAATCATTTGCGTAACAAAATTATCTATTGCAAATGACAATGACTTCATTTTGACGTCATACTTAACAGCTTTTTCCAGATTTATAAGTTTATTTATTTATTTCATCTTATAAATAAAAATGAAATTCTGTTTGTGGATTTGATTAGTATACAAATACACAAAAATGGACCTATCAGCCTGAAATTTTGCACAGAAATGTAAAATAATATAGAATAAATTATAGTCCACTTTAAAACTTTGAAAGTCCACCCGTTCCCCATTTAAGAGATTTTTTATGCTCTCCACGCAGAAAGCTTTCCGTAATTGTAACCCCTGTAGTGAAAAAAGTATGAAATAAGCATCATTATTGCCATGTGTGGCGATTTTGAAGAATAAAAGGTTTTAAATTCTTAAAGTGAAAATAAAAGAATAATAATGTTTTTTTTTAAGTTTATATTTGTAAGGTTATTTTTTTTTTTAAATTATAATATCGTGTGCATGGGAAATCAGAGCAGGAATGTAATGTTTTATACGCAAAACAATAAGAAATGAAGATTTCCGAGGCTAATATGTAAAATTTTTTAGTTTGGCGAAAAATAAAATGGTTAATATGCCGATTTTGAGAAAGTGAGTTCTAGCGGTTTCCACAGTTTTCGGCTTGGCGCAATTTACTGAGAGCTTAAGGAAATAGATTTTTGAAAACAAGTGCATAGATTTTATTAGAATACAGTGTTAAATTCTGATAATCCGTACAGAAATAATGCAGTTATTAAGGGATTTCGAGCAATCTTTCTTCAGAATTCTCGCCAATTGAGTATATTGATTTAAGTTAGGGGAATTCCGCCAAATTTCAGAAAATTGAAATCTTCGCATTTAGTACATCGGAGTAACGATGAATAAAACACGTTATACGTTGATAATTAAAAAAATGCGGCTATTAAGGAATTCCACTTTTGAAATAAATGCCTGCTTTACTTATTGGCGGTCAAACCATTTCCCATTTTGATTGCTGCTAAGTCAATGCTTCGAATGATTCCCTGAAAAAAATTTGCAAAATGGCGTATGTTGGCCCTTTGGCGATACTTAGATTTGAAACTGTATTTGAGACTGGTATATATAATAACACTCGTTATAGATAAAAATGAATGTTGGTATGTGTGTATGAGGTTGAAAAACTCCAGCACCGTTAGACCGATCACCATGAAATTTGGTTGACCTAAGTCTTTTATCATAGAGAAGGTTTTTATGATATCCGTTTTCCTCTAACTTGTCACTAGATGGCGCAGCAGAACGTCGAATTCTATTCCGTTTAGCCGTTTGCTATGCGAATATCGTCCAACTGATTTCGATGAAACTTGGTACACGCGGATATTAGAAAACGGGGAATATTTTTCACTATCCATTTTGCTGTAACTTGCCGCTAAATGGCACTGCAACGCATCAACCTCTATACCGTTCGACCGATCGGCATAAAATTTTTTATACTTACTCATTTGAGCACGAATAATATATTCTAACTGTGTTCCTTTTGATGTTACACACCATTAGATGGCACTGCAATGCATTATTGTTTTAACTCGCCACTAGATGACCCTGTACAGGCCGAATTCTTGACCATTCAAACGGTCGCTATGAAAATCAGCAAACATAGCAATTTGAAAAATGAGAATATTTTGGCGTTATCCATTTTGCTACAACTCGCCACTTGACGGCGCTGTAGCAAATCATTACTTTAATTAATCACTAGATGGTTAACTGAACACTAGATGGTAACTGATCGCTATGAACATAGGTATACATAGATATTTGAACATGGGGAGGAGTTTGGCGTTATCCATTTTCCTATAACTTGCCACTCGATGTTGCGTCCACACATGAACTTCAGGACTGTCCAGCCGATCATCATGAAAATTCGTATACATTGATATCTGAATGCGAAGAATATTTCCGCCGTATCCGTTTCACTAAAACTCGCCACTAGATTGCGCTACTGCGCATCGCCTTCTGCATCGTACAAACCATTGCCTTGAAATTCGGTATTGATGATTAACGAATACAATATAACGCGATATCCATTTTGATATATCTCTTTATTACAATAAATAGTAATCACAACAAATCGTAATATCGAAAAGTCCATTCATTCCCGTGCGAAGAACGGGTACTTCAGCTAGTATATCATAATAGTTTTTAAAAAATGTGCTAAAATTTGCCAAGTATAGCAACTTCATATCTCTTCTTTATGTTTACTTTATTGCTTCGTTTATTTTAACTGCAACAAGTGCAAATGATTTCACTCAGCGGAGTTTGCGATGACTGGTGTTATCAAAAGGGAAATCACTCGCTAGTATTTGCATCTAGTAGCGTAGAAATATCGTCGATTTCAGTACCGCATACGTTAGTGTAATATATCAATAGATACTGTAATAGTGGAAAAATTCATTAATATCTTAATTTTTATCTTAAACAAGATCATTTATATTAAACAGGTTACAACTTATGTTTTATTAGTATCCTAATAACTTTTGTAATAGCTAATTATACAAATTATTGGCAATACACTATAACAGCGGTGCGCAAACCGGGGGTCGCCACCCCCGGAGGGGTCGCGAGACAATTTTTGGGGGTCGCCAAATTCAAAGAGATTCAGATTTGTGATAAACCTGCAATTATTCATTTCAAAGAACTGAAATAATAAAAGAGATGAAACTGATAATTATTATTTTACGAGCGCGATATTCGCGATCGCTATCACGGGGCTTCAAAACTACGTTATCATGTATAGTGATCTGCAAATTGATCATGCATAGTGATCTTCAAAATTATTTTCCATTAAAACAAAACATCGATCTCGATTGGATTCAGAGGATGACTTGCGATTTCCAATACAGATCCGAACATAGAAACAATCATGAGCTCTTTGCAAGCACATATTTCACATTGATTTTTTATGATGTAAAGTTTTTTAAAAGTATTTTTCATTAAAAAATATTTATATCCATATGCATAAATAAAGCATTGTTTACTAAAATTATGTGTTGATTCATTAACTGATTTTTATGATGTTACAACTTTTATAACATTTTTATGGTGGTTTATAAGTTTGGTGCGCTATTTTAAAAACGCGTTATTTCAATCGATGACGTCACGACACTCTTTTCAAAACACCCTGTAAGAGCAACTCCCAGAAAGAATTTCAATGTAACTTCGTTTTCAATTAATGAAAATGTCTACTGTCTATCCAGGGGTCGCGACAAAATTATACTCAAAATAGGGGGTCGCTACAAAATTTTACACAAATTAGGGGGTCGCAGATGAAAATAGTTTGCGCACCACTGCACTATAACATTACGCTGAAACATAGACAATGCTTCATCTGAGGAGAACCTATCTTTCATGTTTAAGATAGCTTATCCAATTAAACTCTATTCACCTATTCATAATCAAAATCAGATGTATGGCAAAAAGAAGATGGGCTGATATGTTCAACGTTATTGATGGCTGATTTAGCTACAAAAAAATTACATAATTATCTTATCTCAATACTAAAATGGTGCACGTGTATTGATTTTCATTCTTATTTCTATTCCTCTTAAAGAGCTATTTAAATACTCTAAAAGGATTTTGATACCTATTAAAATTCTGTGGAGCTCATTTCAAAACTGTTTTAGAACAAAATTTCTGAAACATTTTGCAATTACACGTTCATTTCGACGAATGAAATATAGAAAACACTGATATGCAGTCTTGAACATAAATAAGTATTTGGAAATAAATACATAAGTCGCATAGAAAATACTTAAATCTCTCGGAAAAATGAAATTTTAAAAATACATCCACCATATGTTTTTTAACCCAATTCATCACGATAAAAAGTGCTACAACACAGACCTGCAACGTGTTTTCCTATCTAGTTCTTTTTTTTTCTTCTAGCAAACTTAATTTTTTACAGTTGATAGCGTTAGAGCATCTTGTAATCAACTTAAATTATCATCACAGCTAACATTCGAAACCATTAATGATCCAACGCACAATAAAAACTAGAACGATAAAACATTTTTTTGAGGCAACCAGACATCTTCATTTTCTTTTTATATTTTTTATTAACTAACCGTTTTAAACCCCTTAAAAAAGAATTTGGTTGACATAAAAAACACCTTGCAGCGTCAATGCCGTCAAAAACTCGCGTTAAAAAATGAAGAGGATGATAAAGAAGTGAAATGAAAAGAACTTCAGGAGAAAGTAATGGCCTTAGTAGTGAACACGTTTTCATTTTTTTTTCTTTAAGGGATAATACAAAACCGTATTTTGTAAGGAAAGATAAAAGGACGTGAGAAAATCTAATTTGTATGCACCTGTAAAAAGCATTAGTCTATTATTTCTTTTCTTATAGGGAAGCATGATAAAATTATAATGCTTCCTATGAAAAATTATGTTTACCTCGGAATTAAACATTCCAACACAAATTCACATTAATCATATCAAATTATAAAGCCGACTGTCCAAAAATTATCACATTATAAATAGATGCATTCTAATAACTGGACTTGACTCTGAATCAGGAACAACAGAAAGATTTTTTTTTTTGGGGGGGGGGGCTGGTACTTGCTTTTCCAGCATTTGCCACGACTACGACCCAAAACACTGGCCATTCTACTATGGGGAAAACCAATGGGCGGCCAGAATTATCCCCTATGAAGGTACGGACAAGTTAACCTCTATGCCGAAGCCGGAATTCGAACCCAAACCCAAGGGGTGATAGAATAGTTCTTTAGCCACTACACCACCTGGTCGGCCAACAGAAAGATAAGGTATGATATATTTATTTTTCTTCAGGTCGGGCGTACAGTTCACTACATGGCAGGAGAGGGGCCTAGATCATTTTTTTCTGGTCCGTTTGGCATGGCGGCACGCCACCTCTCTCACAAACATATACATTCAAAATTTCGAAGTTGAAGCTTTAGTAGGCTACACAACATGACGGCAACTCCAAATAAAAACAGTGCGAAAAGACTATTTTTTAACGTTCCATCGAGTTCCAGAATAGAAAAATAAAATTTTACACTTAAAAATCTAATTTTTAGAAAAATGATCAAACACTGTCCCCATTACTTTATATAGATATGTTATTTATTACTGAAGAGCATAAAACTTCTATCGTGCAGCAAGTTAGGAGAGCATTTCGTTTAATGTTTTGTACGCTTGGCAGAAATAACGCAACCTGCAAAAACGGAAACTTATTAACTCTTACCCGAGAACTTATCACGCAAATATCCATGCTAGAAAAACAGTTCTAGTCTTCAAAGTAGTGTATTAAAGGCTGGTGCGATAATTATTTGGCTACTAAGACAGATATTTCTGAACTAAATCCCTGTTGAAAAATACATGGTAAGGATTGATAACGTTAAAAGATAATCATTAATGCTCATCAAGAAGTAAAACGCTCATATGATAACTAACCCAATGCGTTTCATTGCTATTATTATTATTATTTGTATGTATGACTTCCTTCTACGAGGCAAAGAAACTACTGTAATCGCGAGAAATATCGTCTTCAGATTTTGATGGGAAAATCAATTTTGACCATCCCTGAATTTACTTTGGCAAGTTAATGGAAAACGTCAGTGAGTAAGCCTACATATACGATCCGCTTTGACTAGTTTTAGCATAATACCTGTTCATATGAATGTTTTTAAGCATCTCGCATAACCCTGAAACGATTTCTTGTGGAATGTTGAAATTTTGTACTTAGGATTATTTTAAAATCTAGCAGTGCACCTCTCTTTTTGAACAAGCGACTGGATAGTTTATTTAGTCACCCGAACACTTTCAACATAAGTCTATAAATAGTCATTTTTTTGGACCATGCCCGAAATTGCGGCGTCACCAAGCTTGGTGACTTTTGGTGATGTCCGTGTGCATAAACTTTATTTCACTACTGCGTTTAGTTATAGAAGTATTTTCCTAAACTATAATTTAAACTTTTATTTCAATAACTAAGCTCGCGAGAGTAACAAGTGTACAGCGCTCACGAACGAACGGGGTTAATGAATGGATCTTCTGTAACTTCAAAAATTTTCACTTCAGTTTCTGTTACGAAAAATATACAATGCAAACTGGAAAATCACAGCACGTCATTATATATATCCATATGGTTATAATAACCAAATGTTTATTTGAAATGACCGTTTAGAACAATTTTTCGACTCCATTTTTCATTCAGGGTAACCTGCTTAAGTGCATAAAAACTTTTGGGAGAGGTATTCTACCTAAAAACAAAGAGGAATTGCTCAGCAATACAGTGTCGCAAATGCTGACTTTGTGAAGTTAGTGGCCACTTCAGAAAAGTGTTGAAGTATTAATCGTATTTCTTAACTACGAATATCTCCTGAGTAGTGGGATTATAGTCCGATTATTGCATCTTTCTAATAAAAAAGACTCCTAAACTGTAAATTTCAGTCAAAATCTTTTTGTAAAAAGATCATTTTTTCTTCTGCAAACCACAGTTCCAATCTCAATTATTACTTCAACATGATTTTCTCAGTTATTACTGACTGATGCATGAAAATGGACTTACATTGCTATGCAATCTCGATTCATACTGCAGTAACTTACCCTTTCTTGAGCCAATCGTACTGTAATAAAATAAAATGTGTAATCAACGTTACCTTTCACAACTTATTATTCTTTATGATAAAATATGGTGTACACCAAAGCATACCTCCACCTTTTAAAGGTTGCAATTAGAAAACTAAAGAAGTAAGAAAATTATTTCGGAAAATTAAACGAAAAGTAACATTTTAAAAGTGTATTAAATTACACATGTTGTGACCACCTCCCATAAAAAAAGAACGCATAGCGTTAATCCCCTTCCACCCCTCCTGAATTTTTCGAAGATATATACTTACAAAAGAATACCTCAAAAAGTTATCTTTCCCCAACCAAATACAATATTTTGAGATATTCTTTTCAATGGAGCACATATATCTGGTTCTATGAGTTTTGGACGGGAGGGGTTGAACCTTACACCCCCATCCACTTCATTTACGCCTTGGTTTTTTATGGATACTTGTAGCTGGTCACATAAGTGGTTGTAGTTGATCACATTAAACGGGTGTAATTTTACAAACTTTATAGTGTTATTTTTTATTTAATTTGTCCAAAAGTGTTGTCCCTTCTTTGCAATTTTAGCCTTTTAAAGTTTGAGTTATACACACTTGTACGTGTACTTAGCAACCTTTTAAACCAGGATTATGTCCACCCTGTATCATTTAATGACACATTGCAGACAACGAGGCCTATTTCGCAATACGTTAACATAAGTTGCCTTGTTTCGTGTTTCCAAGCGAAATCACTGGAAGAGATAATTGAATTATAAACAGTAATATTTAAATTTTATTAAAAGAAGTGTGATAGTTAAAATAGCTTTCTTGTAATAGTAAATCGCGTTTAAAAGAAAGATTTTTGGGATTTGTTTTTAAAAACAGAACTCAAAAAGAATTTATCTACCTCATTCTAGAAAATTAGTTTCCTTTTTCATCGAGAGATTAAATGTAACTTATCCCATTAAACTCGCATTAGCAGTATCCATAAAGAATTACATGCGAAAAAAAATAAGAAAGTTGTAGAAGTTGCATCTTTCAGTAAGTAACCGGTGAAAAAGAAGTTTTTTAATAAAATACCTCATTAGAAGTTACAAGTATGCTAAACAAAAGATAATTTTTAAATTTATCGTAAAAGAATGCATTGAAAGGGGAATAGTTTTAGTCTTCTGTTATTTTCAATCTCCAGTTGTATGAGATCGTAAAATGAATGTGAATAGGAAAATGTAGTCAAGCCTTTGAATAACGTAAGGAGATGAAAAAATTACCTGAAACGCCAAAGCTTTCGCCATTGAAAGTCTGAGTCTGAAAGAGCAGAAATATTTATTTTTAAAGAAAATTAATTCTAAATAACATCAAAAATCAGTTATAATAAACTTATATTTTATTAATTTTACTATTTTTATGAGAGTGTTTCATTCCATAAATTTCAAGATAAGGCTAAATAGAATGCATTTGAAAAGAATTGACAATCTTGTACCTCACAATCTTCGTTTGTGTGTCGAGAAAAAGCAGCTCACGTCTGGATGGTTTATTTTTGTGTCCTTACCAAAGAATCTCTTCTACAATTTTGAGCTAGTATTCAGTGGACAGTCGAAATTCGTTCTCGCAGTTTCTTATCATAAATGCGACGCATTATTAGCTGGGGTACCTCGCCCCTAGAGATGGATGCGAGGCGAGAAGAGACGGGAATTTTAGATCCCTGTGCGAGACAAGATGGGCCACTTTCTCATTGCTTCAGGGTGTCTCAAAATTGGCGCAAGATTTTAAATAAATAGAAATTAATTAATTGAGTGTTGGCAACCAAAAAAGGAAAACAGTTTGACAGATGACAGTTTAGGGTTAGTAAAAATGCACCACTATACAAAAGAATATCGCGCTTTCGTTGCTGAGCAACATTTCAAAAATAATGAAAGTTTGATTCGTGATGATTTTGACGATTAATCATAAGAAAGAACATGTGATTTAACACCACTGAATTCCCTTCTATAGGGTTACTTGAAGTCAAAGGTGTATGTCAACAAACCCACATCCACCCGTGCATTGAAGGAGGATGTGCGGAGGACTCAACACTGCATCAACGAAATTCAGCCACATTTATTCGAAATGGGCTTGGAAAAATTCGACAAAAGAGTGCTTATGTGCCAGCAAAGCCAATGGGCTCATTTGTCGGATGTGCTATTCCATACATAGCCCCATCCTATATTCTTTATGTTTCAATAAAAAAAAATGAAAAACTATTTAATTCAAATCTTTTTTTCTATTTAATTTAAATCTTACGTCAATTTTGGGACACCTTATGTATTGAGGATTTTGCGAGACGAGACAGAAATTTTAAATTCCTATGCCAGACAAAGCATTTTTACTTTCCATTGCTATTCTGGAATTTTTCGAGACGAGATAAATCCTTGCTGCTGATTTGTGTGACAAGACAGTCCGATTTTTCGTCTTGCGTCCATTGATGCACACCTCTGTTCTATAAACGCACTTATTCGGTACGAATGGATGTTTAAGCTTTTAAGTGAATATCAAAGTCTCTAAATTTGAATAATGTAACTTGGATGTAATATAAATTCAACTATACCAACTGGACATGATTAGCGCAGACCAACGAGGCCTCGACCTAGCCCTCCCCCAAGTTTTAGAGACCCTAAAACGCTTAAAATAGTAAGTTCTAAAATATTTGGCATAAATATTAATGGCAATAAATAAAGACATGCAATTTTATTACAAATGTCATCAGACAAAAAGTATTTGTTTAATATTGTGTTTAAAGATCAGGTTTATAAAAAAGTCATGCTAAGATCATTCCACCATGGAACATTCATCGACGTGAAGTCATGTGAAGCATAACTTCTGCGAAATAAAAATTTTTAGACAAGCTGGTCTTGAAGCCCTCCCTTTTCTTTGTATAAGACACTTCCAACAAATATTTGTATCCTGTAACTATGTGTATCAACAAGGTATATCTTACAGTGGACCCCAAAAAATGTCATGCCTAGGACCTCTAAGTGTCCTAGTCGGGTCCTGTGTGCACCAAAAAAGACAATTCCTTATAAATCATACCGATTTCTTTTCCACCCACAAGTACCAAAAAGGAACAACACAGAAAACTTAACTGATACTAAAAAATCATCAGCCAGTGGTCATTTCTTTTTACTTAAAATGAAAACGTTAATATAACCGAAAATTTCAATGGAAAGCAAGCAGTATGAGAAATAAATTTTACATTATATAATCAATATTTCTAAAGCGAAATCTAAAAAAGATACCTGAAAACGAGTTCACTTAACACTTTAAAAATTTATGAAAAACAATCGAATATGAAAATAATCGAATTATTTTTAGATGCAGCACATTTTTTCGGGCTTCTAAAAACTGTCCATGTTCATTAATCTTATCAAAAGTTTAAAAAACAAAAAACAGATATTTTTCCTCGTAAAAACATTTATTGAATATGAACCAGAATAAAATCATAAAAAATTACCTATTTATACAATAGACAGGGGGAAAATAAAAAGAGAAGAATAGTCCGACACTCCTTGACAATTTTTTATTAACATTTTAGAAGTATTCGAAAAGACTTTTTGAAAATGCTTTTCGAATTCGAGAGATTCAAAAATTTTATTTACTCTTGTCGGTGGAGAATTTTAAAGTAAAGAATTTTCCCCCTTACTGAGTTAGATAAATTTAAGTTCAAAAAAATGAAGCGCATTTTTTGATGTAGTGGAAAAATCAATTTTGCATGTCGGTTCTTTTATTTCAGTTATATAAAGGAGAAACACGTTAAATAAATTGAGAGGTGCGATCGAGTGTACGAAAACTATATGTTTAAGGTAAACTGCATTTAAAATTATTTTTCTATTAAAAAAAAATCTGTCATTTTTATTTCGAGATACTGAAAGCAGGAGTGCTCCTGCAAAACAATGAAGCATGTAAAGAATAAACTATGCATACACTGCTCTCAAACTTACTTGTGTACTCACTCATTTACTTGTTTATTAGTTTTTCCATTTCGCTTTACTGATTTTATAAACTACTAATATACATTTTATATGAAAAGCAAGATAGTAATAAATTATTTATAACAAACAGCTTTCATTAAGTGTAAATTTATCATTCTATTTTGTTTCGCTCTCTTAAAATTAACTTAAAATCTCTGTCAAATTAATAAAATTTACGTAAAACATTAGTTTTATGTAAACGTTTTTGTGAGTTTGTAAAGAAAAAAGGTCTTTGAATATTTCTGTGCAACTTCAATCTAATAGCTAAATTATTATACAGGGTGTCCCATAATTATTGGAAAAAACTTTAAAGGGAGGTAGAGTACATAATAAGAATTCAGAATCATGGAGCAATGTGGGGTCAAAACCCCGGTTTTCCTTACCTGCACGCTAAAAAGTGGTTTTTATTTTTATTATTCAGCAAAACTTGTTTGGTTAAGAAATTTTGTAGATTTATTTTGTTGATTTAACAAAAATTTGTTTGATTCAACCAAATTGATTTAAAAAATGCTTTTAATTTTAACAAAACGTTTTGTTGAAACTCAGAACGTCTGTTTGAAATCTCTCCACAGTCAATTTCCGCATGCGTCAAGGACATGCGCAGAACTACGAAAGACTGAGCAAGACCTGCTCGAAGGAGAAATTCTTATTTACGGATTAAGAGGGAAGAGCTAAGCACTGATCTCCACTGTCTGCCAATACATTTAAAAATGGATAATATCAAACACAAAAGTAAATTGTGCTTTTCCTCAGTTTGTTGATAAATTTCAGAGGTAGGCCTAATTCGTTTATCTATTCATAAAAATTTAGATTTTTATTTGAGTGTTTTTACATGTTTCTACCGATTAAGCTTGAAACCCTTTAATGTTCTTTAGATTAAATTAGTGAAACAATCAGTTACTTTTCAACAATGTAAGGGGCCGCAAAATATCTAAGAATGTGAAAATGTTAATACATGTATAAGCTCGCTGAAGATATTTTTTTGGGGGGTGGGGGGAAATCATTAATATAGACTAAGTAAAACACACATATATATGTAATGTATTAAAAGGTAGTTTGGGTATTGTTCAAGCGGGTACTTTCACTATAAGTTTTGCTTTCCTGTCATACATGCCGCGCGCGTTATGGAACTATGTTTTATTTCTTTATTTAATTGCCAGACACCAGGTCGCTGATTCTGGGTTCTTTTAGTTTACACGTGTGCCCACGCCTTTGTAACCCCGGATGCAGGTCATGTAAAATAATATAAGTGGTTCGATTAGAGATTAGAGAGAGGCGGAGTTATGTCTTAGCAATTCACGTGGTATCATGAGCGTAAACACGCACTCGCTTGCACCTCGAAAATCGAGGGACTTCTGCCACTAGAACTACTTGATTAATCCACGCGGATTTTTGTTTTTTTTTTATTCTGCAACTACAATTATACAAGTTTTATTTGGCAACAGAGAAAAATCATCGAATGACGAACTCGCCGCTAGAGGCGCTGTTAAACAAAATGTCGTCCATGCAGGAGAAAGCGTACTGCGTTTTCGAATATGCCAAAACCTCCTCGGTAACTGTTGTGATATTTTCGCACGAAATTTCGTAAAGAATCAGCGCATCGGCATAACATAAGCAGGTGGGTGAAGCAGTGCCATGAAACCGGCTGCTTATGCAAGAACAAAAGCCCAGGACGAAAAGAAACAAAACCCGAAGTGGTTGAAAGAATTCGTGATTTGTTTTTACGGAGTCCCTCAAAATCAACACGACGTGCAGGTGCAGAACTGGCTGTCCCTCGGTGTGGCGTGTTTTACGGAAGCGTCTCCATTTCAAGCCGTACAGATATCAGATGGTCCAGGCTTTAAAACCTACTGACAAACCGTTGCGTAAGAATTTCTGTGTGAAATTTCAAGAAAAGCTCGAAGTGAATGGTTTCGAGAACGCACTGGTGTTTACCGATGAAGCCACGTTCCACTTATGTGGCAAAGTTGATCGCCATAATTTGCGATTTTGGGGCACGGAAAATGCCCATGTAACATTTGAACATCAGCGTGATTCTCCCAAGGTGAACGTTTTCTGCGCTTTATCAAACAGTTGTGTTTTTGGTCCAGTTTTCTTTACTGAAAAATCGATTAATGGGGACATTTACCAAGACATGCTCTCTGAGTGGTTGCTCACCCAGCTGGAGGAAGCTGTTCCTGATTTCATTTTGAAGCAAGATGGTGCTCCCCCCACATTGGAATAACATCGCACGTGAGTTCCTGAACGAACGTCTACCCCATCGCTGGATTGGCCGTGCTGGGCCACAGGATTTGACATGTCTTCATTGGCCGCCGAGATCACCAGATCTAAAGCCCTGTGATTTTTTTCTCTGGGGTTTCGTTAAAGACAAGGTGTTTGTGCCTCCACTTCCTCAGGACTTAGAGGAACTGAAGCAGCGGATAACTGCAGTGTTGAACTCCATCACAGGGGATATGCTATCACGAGTGTGGCAGGAGCTTGATTACCGTATAGGCATTCGACGTGTCACCGGAGGCGCACATATTGAACACCTGTAGAAACTTGAATAAATGTAGTTTTGAGATAAATTTGAATTTTCTAAATATATTAATTACAACGTTCACAACCATGTTTTCTTTTTGTCCCATTCATTATGAATTACCCTTATTTTTGGCGTTTGTATTTTAAAAAAAATACAATGTAGAATTGTTTATTACTGGTACTTTTTCTTTTTGAAGTATATTTTTATTTCTTATTTTTTACTCTACTGTACCATATATAACATACAGGGTTGTCCAAATTAAACTTCCCCAACTCAGAAGCCTGTGCAGGATGTTGTATGAGTCATAATGTGATGAAATTTTGAAAACAGACACTTCAGATCACGCGCTCGTGATTTATTAAAAAAATATATATTAGTACTAGAAGTTGCCGAAAGGTGGCGCTGTAACACTAGTAATTTGCATATTGCAATAACGTGATTTGCGAAAATAAAGCTTCTGAGCAACGTATCCAAAAGACGAGCCCTACAAAAGTGAAAGACAGGCTCTGCACAGGTAGTTGTTTCCAGCTCGCTGATGGACAATGGCGGCTTTGAAAGACAAAGCTTAGTAAGACTAAGTTAGTGAAACTTTTCTACCAAAAGACGAGAACTCCTGTGTTGCGATAACAGCTTTCCGTCGGCTTAAGAACTTACGCCGAGGACCAATGACACCACGCGCTTTAAGAGACATGATAAAGAATTTCGAAAGAACCGGACAGCTGGGGATTTTACCAGGTAAAGGACGACATTTTGTGGTTTCTGCACGCGTTCAAGACGTTGCTTTGGCGGTCGTGGACGCCGGTAGACAATCGCCACATGGTGTTGTCAGTGTGCCAACTGTTTCTCGTGCTGTTGAACATCTGTAGAACGTCTTGTTGATCCGCAGCGTCACCTATCGGCAACTTCTTGTACTAATAATTTCTTTTTAATAAATCACGGGCGCGTGATCTGAAGTGTCTGTTTCCAAAATTTCATTACATTATGACCCATACATCATCCTGCACAGGCCTCTGAGTTGGGGAAGTTTAATTTGGACAACATTGTATATAAGCCTTACTAAGTGCAATTTTACTTATACTGCATAGAATAATATTAGCACTAATAACAATTAATACACGTGTAATATTATTATTATAATTATTGTCGACATTATTATTAATTACAATAGTTTTTCTTTTACCATAATTCTTTTTTACCATCTTTCCTTAGTACTTCTTAGCTATTAAAGCTTGTACTACGTTACTCATAGGTTAGCTATACTGGAGTATTTATTTTAATATTTAATATTTATTTATTTATTTATATTTTTCCCTTCCATTATCTGAATTTTTTGATAAATTAACATGGTTTTGGCAGCATTTTGCCTGTTTCTCCTACTTTTTACTCCTTGGCTCTAGCTGTTTTTATTTTTGTCGATTAATTTTCTCGGTTGGCATCGATTACTAGTCTTGTCTGAGCTTCCACCTTCATGTTAGGTTAGCATCCATGCTGATTTTTTAACTTATAGTTATGGTCGTACCCCCAGGTTACGTAAAGCGACTCCTTTTGTCAGGTAATCTGCAGAAACCTAACTATTTTTGTTTTTTCTTTAAATTGAAATGTAAGTACGGTGGTACTTGATAATGGAGTACTCCATTTCAATTTTCCACTCCGTGTCCACTTCATTGTTTGGGTTCGTAAAGTTAGGCTTAAGCCCACGTGATCTCACCTGGCTTGTTTTCCCACTTCTCTTTAGCTTTGATAGCTCTGTATTTTACAATATTTATAGCCTCTGGATTATCAATTATTATTTCATGGTTTCAGTATTATATTCGTTATTATGTGCTATCACTTAATGTTTTACTTGGGATTCCATATTACGTAAGTTTAGCTATTATATATATATGTGTGTGTGTGTGTGTGTGTGTGTGTGTGTGTGTGTGTAAATACATAATGCCGATATATATAAATGTATGCATATTTTGAACACATTTTTGTAGTTTAAGTTTTAAAGAGGAACACACGTTCTTTTAATCCATATCGGTTTTATGTGGCACACAGTTGAATTCGTATACCATGGTGGAAAGAAAATAACTTATTGTTAGCACACATCTTTATTCTTTCTAAGGAAAAAGACATTCATTTTCCAAATGAAACACTCTAGCGATGAAAATGTTTATTAGCTTCATTTTACATTTGTCAAAGCGCTTAAGTTCTGCTAGCTGAGTGATTGTATAAATTCTCATTTAGACTGCCGGTGTTTATTTAGTCTTTCCAGGAAGAAAGAGAGAGCTACCAGACACTTCAAAATAGCTGACGCGTACACTTCTTTTGACATCTGCTAGAATTTAGATCATTATTACTTAGTAAAAAAAGCTAGAGCTCATTATAATGTAAAATTTTAGGAAATAGTACCATATTTATTTCATTACGAACGCAAATGCTATTTTGGATTGTCTTACCAATTTTTTTGCATGGAAAAAAAAAACTGACGTTGAATTTCTAGATTTATAAAAACGCTAAAATAAAAATGTGAATTTTGATGAATAGATAAATTATTTAGTCCTATCTCTGAAATTTTCAACCCACAGTTTGTAAGGTAAAAATTATAACAATAAAAGCAACAAAATAAATTTTGCTAAATCAGACTGCACAAAACCAGTTAACAAAAAAATTCTATTAATTCAAACAAATAGTTCAGTTGGACACATAAATTTTAACCAAATAAACCATTTAAACAAATCGTTTGGTTAAATTAACAAAACATTTGTTTACGGAGAAAACACACATAAAAATGATACTTATAACTTGATACGATCGTTTCGACTGAAAATTTATTCAGTCTTCATCTGCCAAAGCTCTTCGTCTCACAAAACAGTGGAAATTCCCCCAAAAAAAAAATTTCAGTCGAAACGATCGTATCAAGTTATAAGTATCATTTTATGTGTGTTTTCTCACAAAGTTTTTATTTATTAAAGCATTTGGTTATTTCAACCAAATTGTTTGGTTAAATTGACAAAATATTTTGTTGAAATAAACAAACAAAATTATTTGTTAGTTCAGCAAAAATTTTGTTGGATCTACTTCAACTGGATAATTTTTTTTTTTAATTTAGCAAAATTTTTGTTGATTCAAGAAAATATTTTTTTAATATGTTAATTTTCCCTTTGGGAAAAGAGTTGAAGTGCTTGTCTCATTTCTTAACTAAGTTTCATAAACAATCAGCTTTTCTCCAAAATTTCATTCATGAAATGAAATAGAATTTTTAAACTATTCATTTTTGTCAAGTATTTTCTGTGAAATATACATATTTTTGATGAACAAGGGTCAGAAAGTTCACTATTATTTCAACACTGCTTGCAAAGTGATTATTATCAGCTTCATGAAGTTTCTGACCCCGCATTGCTATGTGAGTCTGAATCCTTATTACCTGCATTTCCACACCTTAAAGCTCGTCCCAATCATTATGGAACACCCTGTGTACTATAATTCTGCTTCTGACTAGTTCTGTATATGCATTTGCAGGAATACTACAGAAAAATAGCTATTTAAGTCTACTTACTTGATTTAAAATTTATTTTATATTTCAACGAAGTGCATTAAGATTTTACATTTTCAAAAAATACAGAACGCTAAATGTAAAACTATTAAAACAAATAAATTAATTAAATTAAATTTAAAAAATCGGAGTTTCCAAACACTAAAACGTAACAATTTCAAAATTTGAGCTTATACTTTGTACGTCACATTTCAAATAAAAAAAATAGAGCTTCATTTACAAAATTGTTATTAAAATTAAAATTTAGAACCATATTTTCCAGAAAAAATTACTTTTTAAATACACTCGGAAGCAGCCATCAAATATTTATTGAAAATGGCTTAAAATTGTTTTTATTGTACAGATACTTTACTAAACCTTTTATTAATGCAAAATCATTTTTTAAGCCTTCAAAACTTTCATTGCATTGAATAATAAGAATCCTTGCTTATTGATTCTGCTACGCAGTCCAGAGCAAAAGACGTGGCATACTGGTAAAAGTAATTTCGTTGCTTCAGGATAACGCAAGAACCCATTTGACTTGAGTTTTGGATCACTCATCATAAAGCCCGGATCTTGCTCCATGCGATTTTCACCTCTTTAATCTCCTAAGCATAACTTCAGCGACAAGAACTACAAGGATGATGAAGAAGCGCGAACGGCCGTAAACTCATAGGAATCGTAAATGGCAGCAAAATTCTTTGAAGAGAGTAATAAAAGTCTAATTGTATAGCATGACAAATGCTTAAACAAATAAGATGATTATGTGGAAAACTAAAGAAAAGTATAAACAACCAAAAAAATAATTTTATTTTCTCAAAATTGCTTTCAGGGTTTTCCTTTAAAAAAAAAGGCCTACAGGTTGGTCATTGCAAAATTGATCTCGTTACTTCCCAAAATGGTTTCAGTAAAAAGTACTGCCCAACGCACTATTTTAAGCACTAAAATTCGTTTCCTCTGTTTATAGAGAAACTTTGGTAGGTGGATACACGACTGCAATTTCGACAAAATTAGCTTTCAGCATATGATGGCATAGCGAATTTATACCTTATCTTCAGTTTGATTTTTCGGTAGCAGATGCATTCGCAGGCTTATATTCCATTTCAGCTTCTGCCTCTTAGTCCCTTCATACACGACCCGGCTAAATGGACATTCATTCCTTTTCTTCCAGAAACGATGACAGATGACAACAGCAACACAATTTCTTTGTTCATCTAAATGTCCCCGACAAGCAAAAGCCCATGACATGCAGCACATCAGTCATCAAAACTTTTAGCTGATTCTCTGTACAAAAAGAGATGGTACGGTGGACATGCAGTCCTCATCCACAAACTCTACTTCGGCATTTCAAAAACAGAGAAATGGATATTTTTTATCAACTTGAATAATATCTCAGTCATTGCGATCTAAGTACTGTATTGTATTCCAACGTCTACCCAGATTTTCTTCAGACATTTTGCATTCATATATTTGTGCTTCTGCTTAATTAATATTTCGATCCCGATAGAAGTTGATTAATGACTAAATACTCTCATTTATTATTTATGAAATAATAAATACGAGTATTTATTATTTTACGTCATTTATCCTTAATAAGGCCCCGCCATGGCCGAGTGGATAAAGACACTAAACATGGTAGATGGCTGAAGTATGAAGGTCTCGGGTTCAGGCCTATTGCGTGGCCATCAGTCTAAGTTTTGGGCGGTTTTCTCCAGATGTACCGTAAATTCGCGTTAGAACACTTCAAAAAGTCCTTCGCCCAAGACACCCTTCTTTAGACAGACAGCCGTCGAGTAGATTTGCCTTGATACACAATACAATTATCCTTTAAATATATCAAACAATTTATGATTAGATAAGGTACTTTTCATGTTCCTTTTAATTTAAAATAAAATGTACAATAGCTCTAGAATGCATATTAAATAATAGAGATTTAGATAAAAAATTAACCTATAGAAAGTAAAGTCATTTGCATAGAGATTTTCATAAAAAAAAAAAAATGCAAGCTCTTCGAGTAAACAATATTTTTTATGTTGCAAAACTCTATGTTGAAATTTATTCTTTAGTACATTCAGCATATATACTAAAAATTCAACTGTTTTAAACGTATGTATACTGCCCTCTCATTCATAAAATAAATATGCATTTAAAGAGGTAATTCTAAAAAATCATACTTTCATATCAACGGAGAATGTTTAATAAAACTCCTGACAAATACTCATAAAACTGACTTCCGTTTATTGCGGGTGAATAAAAAGTTACTTTACGATATCCTTTAATAAAAATTGTCTCCTCTTCAACACCCAAGCGGTTCAAAATATCTCGGTGCTGTTTTTGATAGTACTATACATCTAGAGCACTTTTAAGCAAATATCCATACTCTCTGTTCACAACAATCATAAAATTATTTTACGAGTCCAAAAACAATAAATTTGAGAGATAGTAATAGTATTCTCGCTTTTTATGCGTAGATTTGTCTGCAACCTATTTTGCAAACGAATCAATCGAATTTCGAATATTTAAAGTCAGTTTGCAAACATCTGCTTGGTGATAAAAAAAAAAGAATGTAAATATGCATCGAAGCAAAGACTGGATATTTATGAATTGGTAAGGATTTTTTAAAGCATGCATTTTAAGAATGCCTTCTTGCGTTTCAAATATGTATATTTGAGCATTCTTCTTGTAGAAACATCATGTCCAAATTAAAATCATTTGGTGGAAGAAAAATTAGCAGAACAAAGTTTTTATAAACTCTATCTATGAGTACTTCGGTAATACACTCACTTCCAAAAGTTAAGCACGAAGATGTAAAATGTAAAAACATCAACAAATACTGCTTTGATTGACACAAAATTCGGCAGAAAAATAGCATGTATATTTATGCATAAAACAAAATGAATAAATGTATACAGAAATGAAAACAATATTAAATTTTTGTAAGTTATCAGATAATGACATACTGGAGACTTAAACAGAATTATGTATAAAGTGGAAATAAACAGCATAAAATGAAAAAAAAAGACATTAATAGGGTATGTGATCCCTCCTCGTCTGTATGCAATGTTTACACCTTATGACTATGCTTTCAATTAGGTGATCAACCACCGCAGAATTAAGCAAGCGCCATCTTCATTCTTTCTGAGCAGTTTCCAGCTCAATAATAGTGACTGGAGGTGGGAAACGTGAAGCTACAGCACGGCCGAGAGCATCCCAAAGATTTTCAATGGGATTAAGGACGGGCGAATATGCTGGCCACGCCATACGCGCAATCCCTTCACTCTCCAGGTAGTCATCGACGATGTCAGCTCTATGGGGACGTGCGTTATCGTCCATTAAAACAAAAGTAGGGCGAACTGCTGCAGCGTACAATCTCACAATGGGTTCTAGGACTTCATTTCGATACAGGACAGTCGTCACAGAACCCCGTTTAAAGATGTGCAGGTCGGTGCGATATCCAAATGAAATCCTTACCCCTGCCCACACCATAATGCTTCTGCCTCGGAATGCGTGATGTTCGGTGATGTTTTGGGGCTGATTGCGTGTTCCTTCTTCACGCCATATCCTTATACGCTTGTCATCTACCTCGAGAGCAAATCCTGACTCATCAGTAAATATGACATTGCCCCTGTCAGACACAGTCCAATTGACATGTTCCCGGCACCACTTTAATCGTGCCCCTCTTGATTGGACGGATAGAAAAACGCAAACTCGAGGTACCCGGGTGTACATCTTCGGGATACAGTAGCTGCATATATCACCTTACCAATGGACGCTGTAACCATATATGTCACACGTGTGGAGGTCGCTGTGCGATTCCGCTTGGCTAAAATAGCAATATATCGATCTTCCGCGGGGGTTGTAACCATTGAGCGGCCGGCTACGGGCCTTCGGACAACTGTCTGTGTGGTTTGGAATTGTTTCCATAAACGTGAAATTACAGAATGATGAACGCCGAAGAAAAGAGCAACATCTGTGATCGACTGTCATGCCTGAATGTGCCCCACAGCACGCCAGTGCTCAGAATCTTCCATTCGTCTTCTGGAAGTCATAGAAACACGTATGTCTTGAAAACAAATTGTCCGAAAGTTTTAAACACCTTCCATCAGCACTTACAATCAACTTATGTAACCCTTCATAAAGCTGGCACTGCCCTTTTTGCACATTTCTTGACATGAAAGCGCGATTGGCTGTTACCTAACATATTTGCATATTTCCATCTACCTCTGCAGCGAATTGCATCCTCTTCAATTCTGATTGGCTTCCGGAAATTAGCATTTTCCTCTCCGTGCTTAACTTTTGCAAGTGAGTGTATATTATAACGTAGTTATTCCGGTTCTTTTTTACGTCTGTTGTAGTAACTTTCTTTAAGCCATGGACTTGAATGCATGACGATCACCGACGTATTCTAAAAGAACTAAATGAAATTTTTCTGTAAGATGACGCTGAGAATCCCAATAATTTATTTTGTAACGTCACCAAGCTTTGACGTCATCTTTTGGCCTACATATTAAAGGTTTATTTTCACGAGGAATAACTGTTTAAAAATTCTGATGGTTTAATCACACACAACAACATTTTAATAATTTGAGAAAGAAAACTTAATTTTGCGTCAAATGACGATTTTCCCCATCGTTAATTATACATTTATACTATGATAAGGAAATAGATCATAATGAATGAGAAGGGTATTTTAATTATTTTAAGACTAATATTTATACGATTCACAAAAATTTTTAAACAGTTTTACCTCATAAAAATAGAACTTTAATATGTCGCCAGAGGGCGCTTATGCAGTTAATCATTAAAAGGAGGTCGAGTATTCGCCTTTGAGAAGCTCGCATGATTTCGCCCGTCTGCCGATAGTCGATGATCGTACTATATTCAAATTCATGCTTTAGCAAATATAAATTTTCACCAATATATTACACTAATGAATAACAAATACTATGCAGTATAATATCATAAATCGTAACCAGAAATTAAAAGAAAAAAATGAACTAGTAAGAATAAATTTAAAAGTGCATCTATAGGCGGACTTATTTTTCACCTTAGTTATGTTCGCCTTATAGTTTTTATGACGCTGTTCGGAACGAGATTAGTGCTGCTTTAAAATGAAGACTGCTTTAGGATATAATCATGCAGTATATCGATTTTTTGGGGGGGAATGGAAAAACCACCTGCTTAGAGTGCTCAGAAAGAAATGCATTCCGTTGACAGAAATGGCTATTCATCCTTAAAATTTCTCAGAATTAAATTCAAAATTATTTAAAGTATTCTTAAGTACTGGTGATGATGTTCTAACACATTATTCCAGTCAGATTGCAGGCACCCATGACACGTAATATGGAAAAGTGATTCTAATTGACTGTGGAAGAACAGTAATAAATGGAGCAAAAATTAAAATCTGTTCAGTTTACATAGCTTAATATTTATAGTATAATGTTCAGTATATATAGTTTAATGTAAATACTTGTCTCACTCACAATCTATCAAGAAAGCCATCTAACCACAAGATTTTAATAATCTCTTTACTGTGTTCTTCTTATGTGTAATGTTTGGGAATAAAGTTACATTTTAAAAATAACACTGGGCTCTATTGCACAAACACAAAATAAATAACGTAAAACAAATGTTACACAACCATAAAAATATGCCAAATATTGACATTATACCACGGGTAACGCCTCATTCGTGTACTGGTACTAACCTGAGAACAAAATTAAGTAAAAACGTTTTTTAAATATTTTATAGGCTATTTCATTAGATATTATCAATTCTAAATTTCAAAAAGTCTCAGAAAAAAATTTATGCGTGCCAGCATCGTTTAAATGTGACTGACAGTTGTTAAATGATTTCAATCAAACTTTCTCAAAAACCGCTTCTAATAACCATGCCAGAAAAGTCTAATCGTCGATCTAGAGCATTTAATTGATATGAAAAATTACTTGAAAGATATTCAGAAAATTTTCTTTCTTTTGTAAAGCAATTTTATTTCGATACTTATATTTTTATTCTTCGTCAGAAGGAAAAGACTTTTAAAACTTAAATTAAAGCGAAGCTATTTACCGACCTCTTAAGAAATCAATTATCCATTAGTGCGACAGCTAAGTAATTACTGCATAAAAAGAATTTTGCATTGTTTTCGAGAATCAAGAAAACATATTTTTCCTCTTGATTTTTCTTTATTATTTTAAATTTTTGCTCAATAACTTTTGAGACTTCAGCAGAAATAAGCATTTTTCTTCTTAAAGTCAATACTATTAAGTGATTGGCGTAACTTTTATCGAATTATCTGTAAGATCATCTCCTTAGTCCCTTTCAGGTTGAAAAGAAGGAGGAAGGAGACCTAAACACGTTTTATCTAGAGCCTAATATCGCGCGTTCACTTGGGGATAGTGTCCTGAGCACTGCATTAAGATTGAAGACGAAAATTAAGCTTAGACTTAATAAACAGCAGGACAAAATATATAGGGGCTATATATTTGTTCCTCTGTGAATAGAAAGCGACACAAAATTTAAAAAGTGACCTAGTATGAAGATGATATAGTCAGGTCCTGGTTATCTCATTCGTAGTAAAATATTTATAGGATATTAGTATCCTCTATTAGCTTTAACGCTTTAACCTAAAAATCGTAGACCAATTAAAGGATTATGGTGAACATAAATGAAATATCTGCGAATTATAATCCAACTACTTTGTAAATTGTTATCTATGCTTTTTAATACATTTTAAAAATGGAGTTAATTAAAATACTTTTGAATAAAAAAACATAAAGTAGTATAATAAAACCTAAGAGTAAAATAAACTCCACGTATGAGTTGGGAGCAGCTCAAAAATGCTCTCTTCTTCAGGATTAGAATATTCAGCGACTATCAGAAAAGCAGAAAAGTTTTCCTACTTTCACGAGCATTTTGTTTCTGAAGAAAAGAACACTTTTGTGCTTCCTAAAACTTACGCAGAATTTATTTTGCTCTTTAACTATGATTTAACTGTTTTAAAACATTTTAAGAAAAATTTTAAGCTGAAACTAAATTTTACGCATAAACATGGTTGATTTTACAACTTCAACTCACATATCATCATCTGACATGACCATCAATTCTGACATAGAAAAAATAGATGTGATTCATCAATATTTAAACCCAATACGAACAGATACTTTCTTTGCAAAGGATCCCTGTTTTCTTTCCTGCGTGCTATCCCAAGATTTTTTCCGCATCTCAAAAAAAAACGTTTATGAGAACTGTGTAAAAATGAGTTTTTTAAGTAACTCTCATCGCAAGCTACTTCCCAAAAAACAAAACAAATTTCCCAGGAAAAAAATAGAGGATTGTGTAACTAAAATTATTTTTGAATTTTGATTAAGTAACTCCCAGTTATTTAATTGAAAAAATGGTCAGTTGTAGCAAATTGAACACATTTCTGAAATAAAAAAACAAAAGAAAAAATGTATTTACATATATTTAAGTCGATTACTTCGTACCGAAATAAATTTATTTATAACTACTTTTCATTTTTAATATATTTTCAGCTTACGAAACCAATATTTATTGAGCTTTATTCAACATTCCAGCATAGCTGCAGTCATAGCTGCCGTTCAGTCATAGCTGCAACGTAACTCACACATAAAAATAAGAACTGTTGCTTACTTGAGAGCTTGATAAAATTATGCTTCACAAATATTATTCCTTTGAAACATATTTCTACTGTTAAAAGAGATAAAGTATCCAAAATTGAGAAGTAATTTGAAGTTTTAACTGCCTTATAGCTGTTAACGCATGAATTGAGTAGATATCACAAAAATGCTCCATAAAAAGTTCGATTTAATGCTTCATCGATTACTCCTTTCCATAAAAATAACGATATTATGTAGTAAAGCAAATAATATTTATCGAGAATCTTTTTCCCCCCTAGTAATGATGGGGGTTTGCTTATCAGTATTTTGCAAGCGTTACAAACTTGTATAAATTTTTTACTCAATAAGTACCCGTATAAAACTGTTATAATGTAGCAGTTAGAAAGATATTTTAATACTAATGAAATACAAATAATTTTATGTTTTCATACTCTTAAAAAAGAGTTAATTATAAGAAAATAATATTTTTTAAATTTTAGTTCTGTTCTTTTATAAAAATAGATTTCTTAAAATCTAATAAATTGATAGCTACATTAAAAATGTAAGACCATTTTCATGGCACGATTTTTGTATCTTTAATAGCGGACAAAGTACAGAGAATGTTTTTTGAGAGCAAAATCTCAAATACTTGGAGAAACGTGCGCTCCTCGAATTTTAAGATAATTACTATGAAGTTTTAACTTCTAGTAAATAAGATTTCAGAGATTTTACCCATAGATTATCGCTTACTTTAAAAGAACTGCATAAAAATATGGAAAATGAGATGCCAGCATTATTCCTGTATATTTAAGGAATTTTATTCCGTTAAATTCCAAAAACAATTTCGTTCCAGAGAGGAACTGATTCTTGAAATACTGCAGTTACTATCAAATATCTCTAGGAAACTATCACTTGGAAAATACCATTCTGGTAAATGAAGTTTCCGTGGTTTTTGCCCATAGATTATCACTTTAAAAGAATTGCACGAAAATACATAAAAAAGGGAAGGCAAATGGGACGCCAGCACTATTTCTGGGTATTCACGGATTTTTTATTCCGTTAAATTCCAAAAGGAATTCTGTTCCACGGAGGAGCTCACTCTAATGGAAATTGTCCTGTACAAATGAAGAATTTCATTAAAATTTTACTGAAAGTTTCCCAGAAATGCACGATTACTTTTTAGAGTAAAACCTGTTGCTGATATGAGCCTAACACTTCGATATGTAACTAGAAATTATTTTGTTCATTTAGAAATCAATCAGGTGTTTTTGTATAACAACGGTTTGATTCTTTTTAAAAACCGCTCAAGAAATTTTACTAAAAAATCTGTTGTAGTATTCTGTGTTGTCTTCCTCTCACAAGACAACTGCTCGTTATCACACAGTAATTACTCGGTGGTATTCTTGACTAATTTATTGTCATTATTTACATATATTTACAATAATCTTACTATAATTGCACTGCCGCACCGCAGTATTCATCATGCGTTGTTCCCAGAACAACGGTTCCACTCGTTCTCCGTCTTACATCACACTGCGCCGTTTCACGGCGTTTGCAGCGCTCTCTACAGGCTTATTACATTCGGCCTTTCCTGACAATACAATCTCCTGATTGTTAAATATTATTACATATCTAATAAAAGTTACTTACCTATGCATAGGAAAAATCAACATCACACAAAATATTAGCATTTACATTTAAAAATAATAATATATCTATACTTAAGAGTCCTTAAAGAGTTCAAAGTTCTTCATTATTGTCACTGCTAAATGTCACTCTGGAATAAGATATAAAAAGAATGTTCTTACCATAGGCACAGCTATAAAAAAAAAGTCTGTCAGTCTTTCGTACGAACTGTTCTGAAAGGGTTGCGTCTCGGTGCTCTTTTGGAGTCATCATCATCATCTAGGAGGCTTTGGTCATCATCACTGGACTCGTCGCGGTCGTCATCACTATCATTGTCACTGTCTAGAGACGATTCACTTCTCCATGGTTTCAGCTGGCTTACGTGAGCAGTTGTTGAATAGATATAACCTTTCTTCTTTGGTTCTAAATGTTCTACTCTATAGGTGTCGTTAGGAAGTACTTCAGTTATTGTTAGAGGTCCTCGATATTTTGGTTGAGTTTTTGTGGGTTCTCCTGTTGATTTTGGAGCTCGTTTCATCACCACAATTTCTCCTACTTCATATTTGGCGATTCGACACTTTTTCTTATCGTAGTACTGTTTCATTTTTGTTTGATTTTCTTCAATGTTTAGCCTTGCTTCATTTTGCACGACTTTCGGTTCTGTCCAAACCTCTTCGTCAGCTAATCTTCTGTGCAATCCGTCGTTAAAATGCGGCTTATAACCATGTAACATTTCAAATGGTGTTTTATTTGAAGTTTTATTTAAAGAATTATTTAAATACTTCTCTACGTCTTTGATTTTTGTATCCCAGTCCTTTTGCTTCTCATCCTTCATAGACGTTGTAATAACACCCAGTATCGTTTTGTTCGCGCGTTCCACCATCCCGTTAGCTTGTGGATGTCGTGTCGAGTTTAATGTGTGCTTTATACCGTTGACTTTACAATATTCCTCGAATTCTTTCGATGTGAAACATGATCCTCTGTCACTTATTATTCGATCAGGTAATCCAAACTCGTTAACAAAGTCCTTCAATGCTTTCAGGACATAATTCGTTCGGGTGTTTCTACTAGGAACAAGCCGTACAAACCTAGTGAAGTTATCGATAATAACTAGCAGTTCTTGATTGCCTTTTGAACTTCGAACAAATGGACCTAAATGGTCAAGGTGGATAATAGAAAATGGCCTCTTACCAGGACTTATTGGATGAAGTAGGCCTTGTTGTTTCCCGGATGGTATCTTGTTTACCAGGCATTCGAAACACATTGCTATGTGTCGTTTGACATATCGTTTCATAGAAGGAAACCAATATAATTCTTTTATTTTTCCGATTGTCCTATCAGCTGCAAAATGTCCGAAGCAATCATGAAATTTCACTACTAAGCTTTTTCTCATAGACTTGGGAATGACATAAAGTAACTTTTCTTCACCTTTTACTTTAGTCTTACGAAATAATCTATTCTCTTTCAATACATAATCCTTCACTTTTCCTTTTTCGTCTTTTGTTCTTTCGCTACTTTTTTTCTTTAAGATTTCAATTATTTCTTTTAATTGCGAATCTGCTTGTTGTATCATCAAAATTTGCTCTTCTATCGTCAACGTCAAGTTCACTTCTAATCTATCTTCTACGATCGTTTCCAAGGTGTCCGCTTCTTCGTCAACGGGTGACCTACTCAAAGCATCAATGTGAACCATTTTCTCTCCCTTTCTATGCTTAATATTGAATTGATAATCTTGAATAAGATTCGACCATCTAGCGATTTGAGGATTTTTGGTCTTATTTGCATTGAGGTATACTAATGCTTCGCAGTCAGTAACTATAGTAAATTCTATTCCGATTAAATACTGTCTTAGCCGATCTAAAGTCCACACGATAGACATAAGTTCCAATTTACTAGAATGGTAACTCCTCTCGGCTTCAGTCGTTTTCTTACTTATACAGTATACTAAATGCCATTTCTTATCTTCACCTCTCTGTAAAAGCATTCCAGCAAGTCCTAACGAACTGGCATCACAGTGGACCTCGGTTTCAGAATCTGGATTATAATGTGCAAGAACGGGTTGTTTTGTCAGTTCCCTCTTAAGTACTTCAAACGCTTCCTTTTGTGCTTCTTCCCACTTAAAACGTTCTTTCTTACGCGTTAATTTCGTCAAAGGTTCAGCTTTCTCTGCATATTTCTTCACAAATCGTCTGAAAAAGCTAGTCAACCCAATGAATCTCCTTAAGTCGTGTACGTTTTTTGGTTCTGGAAATTCCTTAATAGCCATTATTTTTCTTAACCCTGGTTTGACACCGTCTTTATTCAAAATAAATCCCAAGAATTCGACTTCCCTCTTTCCAAATTCACATTTGGGTAGTTTTAAAGTTAAATTTGCATCCCTCAACCGATCAAATATTTCCTTTAATTTTGAAATCATTTCTCTCCAAGACTTTGCAGGAATTAATATGTCGTCTAAATAACATAAAACTTTTGTGTTCATTAATGGACCTAAAACATGCGACATTAGGCGCTGAAATTCGGCTGGAGCGTTGGCTAATCCGAATACCATTCTCTCAAATTGTCCTGTTTCATCTGGTGTAATGAAAGATGTTTTTGATTTTGCTTCTTCTGTTAATGGAATCTGCAAATAACCATGCGCAAGATCTAAAGTACAAAATAATTTGCAACCACTTAAATTTTCTAAAATATCATCGATTCGGGGTAAGGGGTACTTATCCTTTATAGTCTGACTATTCAACCTTCTATAATCTACCACCAAGCGCTGTTCCCCAGTTTTCTTCTTAACTAGCAATACAGGACTCGCGTAAGGGGATCTAGTTTCGGACACTATCCCGTTTTTCTTCCACTCTGCAACGATTTCTTTTATTGTATTTCGTTCTTCAGTACTTGTCTTATAAGGTGCTGCGAAAACTGGTTTACTACCTTCAACTTCCTTAATGTCCATTTTTGTCAAATTAGTGCACCCCAACTCACTCAAATCAAGTGCAAAACAGTCTCTATAATCATTTATTAAGTTAAGAATTTCAAGCTTTTCGTTATAATTCATTGACGAGTCAAATTTGATTTCCTCAAGTGTTATAGCTCTTTTACAATTCGGTACAGTGTATACTTCATTTTCTTTGACGCAAATGTTATCATTTAAGTTTTCATTTACTTCTCTTAATTCCCAATCTTCGGTTATGTCCAATACCCTTCCGACACATTGACCTTCCTTTAATTCGATATCAACATTCCCTATGTTCATAACTGGCAGTAGTGTGGAATTATTTTTTATCTCTAACACCGAATCCGGACTTCCGTTTTTACCTTCAAACAAAACTATTCCTTGACTCATTTCGGAAGTTTTAGCCTGAACAAAGTTTATAGAGTTACTTTTAATTTCAATTGGATTGTCCGTGCGAAGTACAATTCTTTCATTCCTAACTTCATTCTCTAGTCTCGCAAACGGAATGCTATGAGAATACCACAAGTTAAAATGTTCACCAAACTTTCCGTATGAGATTCTCTTATCGTTCAAAATATCCCTTCCTAAAAGTAGGTCATAGGACTGTGCTGAATCATCAACGATAAATAAAGTAGCTTCCAGTGTTATATCGTCTATTTCCAAACAAACTCTTGCTTTACCCAAGGTCATCGTAGATGGCTGAAATATATTCCCAATACCGTACAGCTGGCGCCGGTCGGGAAGAACATTTAACTGTAATGATTTCGCCACAGAATTCTTCAACAGAGATAGACCACTCCCCGTGTCTAATAAACATTCTATCGGGCCTTCATTATTGATGCGCACTTTTTTGAGATAAATTGCTGAACTGGAAGTTTCAGAATGTGATGCTGTATAAGAGATGTTTTCTTTTTCTCTTTTCTGCTCCGACGAATTTTTAAAGACTTTTGCTTTCGGGCAATCACGAGCAAAATGGGTTCCGAAAGTTAAACAATTAAAACATTTAAATTCACCCTTTTCATTGAGAATATTAGAATTGCGTTTAGGTTTGGTATGTGTTTTAAAATCATTTGACTCATTGGAATGAAACGTGTTACTTCCATACTCGCTTTTGAATTGCCTGTTTGTTTTTGTCGTACAATCGCGATTCATGGTGTTTTCATTAGTCGAGCAATTTTTTGAATTATTTCTATAGTTTGAAAATCCTGTTGACATCTTCATTCCATAACGGACCGTTTCATATGCGTCAAGTTTTTCCGCTAAATCTTCGGGATTATTTAGTTTTGACCATTCGTCGATAAAATGTTCGCGTATCGCAAAAGGGACTTTCCTTTTTAATTGATCGGAAATGATCAAATTCTTTAGTTCTTCAAACGTAGAAATATCTAACCCATTTATCCATTCATGGAAATAATTTGAGAGTTCGAAGCAGTAATCTTTCCATGTACCTTGTGGTAATCTGACATGGTCAACAAATTTTTGCCTAAACTGTTCTGGGCTTAATTTAAATCTCCGTAATAATAACTGCTTAATATGCTTGTAATCGTTAGCTTTCTCTTCACTTTCGCGTGCTATTAATTGATTTATCTCGTAGGGTAACAGTCCTAACAACTGAGAAACCCAAAATTCTTCATCTAGTTCTATACGTCTAGCTTGACGCTCGAACAGAACTAGAAAATGACTGATATCACTAATTTTTGGATCATATTTATGCATTAAATAACGCATTTCTGTTACATTTTTATTTTCAATACTATTGGACATACTTCCATCCTTCTTACTTTGTGTTTCTAACCGCAATTTTTCTAGCTCAAAATTTTGCTGCTCTTTAAGTTTCACTTCGTTTTCTGAACTGATTCTATCATTAATAATTCTCTCTAGCAAAACTTTTACAAATTCCTCTTCATACTGCTTACTTTCAACAATAATACGTTTTAAATCAACGAGTTTAATATCGGCGGATACCTCTTCGCCCAATTCTGAAGCAATTTCAAGCAAATCAATTTTCCTACCTTTAGCTAGGTAAGCCATCTTAACATCCAAAAATATAATATATTCACGACTCAAAATTCAATCTTCGGCGATATTTTGGTCAAGTATTCTTTTCAAGTAAAACAAATATACTTTCTAACTCTTTAGAATAATCGAAATAATGTTTTAAACAACAGTTTAAATGAAAAGTTCTGTACTTACAGTTTGCATTCAGCTTATGAGGTCTCGCATCTAAGACACTAAATAGAATCTTATCCCACTTCTGAAATTTTTTGTTGTCTTCCTCTCACAAGACAACTGCTCGTTATCACACAGTAATTACTCGGTGGTATTCTTGACTAATTTATTGTCATTATTTACATATATTTACAATAATCTTACTATAATTGCACTGCCGCACCGCAGTATTCATCATGCGTTGTTCCCAGAACAACGGTTCCACTCGTTCTCCGTCTTACATCACACTGCGCCGTTTCACGGCGTTTGCAGCGCTCTCTACAGGCTTATTACATTTGTAAGCCAAAGTATCTTAACAGCATAAAATATAGACGCAACACTGCTACTCATCTATTGCTGTAGTATTCTATAAGCCATTCTTTACAGCATAACATGTAGACGCAACACTGCTACTCATCCAAAGGCTGATTACACCTTATTTGCAACTCTGATGTAAAGGTCAGGGACGTATCCAGAAATTTTTCATGGGGGGGGGGGGTTACGACTACTGCAACTCACATATATGCATACATGTGTGTGATAAAGGAGTGAAGAATATACATTTTGTATGACAAAAAATTCCTCATGGGGGGGTTGTGTCCCCCCTAACCCCCCCTTGGCTACGCCCCTGATTCAAGTTGAATACATCAGAGTTGCAAATAAGGTGTAATTGAAAGAAAAATGATCAAAAGTTTTGAAATTTTCCTTGAAATTAAAACGGCATGAACATAAATTAACTGAATTATATCGCTTGAAGATACTCTCTAAGCCTTACTGCAGGGATGGCAAATAGGATCTTACCAAAGTGGCAAACTTAATTAAAGAGCAGTTTTCCTCCAAATATTCTGAATATTACTTATTAGCTTTCCAGAAAAATTTTATGGCGTTCCAGAACATCAAACCCCATTGGCATTTGTGCTACGTAACTGCCATTCACGCCTGCCCTAAACCGAAATCTCAGTGTTCTTGAAAAATTTAGAAAACGACTAACTTACTTTATAGTTTGTACATATAATGCTTCTCTATTATCCAGTTAATAATGCCTTTAGAAAAAGCGTGGAAGAGTTACTGAAACTCCGTATCATGCTTCAACAATGTAATGATTTCGTAAAAATACTGAAAATGGATCCTCATGAATAGTATTTCATCTTTAATTATGTTGGGGAATAAATCATTTGGTATTTAACTTAATAAGGTAAGTTAGCTACTACTTCAATACCTTTTGTGGTGTGATTATTAAACAGTGTATGGAAAGAACATTGTTGACTCCACATTGCACGTGATTCTGAATACTTTTCATGTGTCCTATCTCCCATAAAAGTTTTTCGCTAGATTTTAGGAAAGCCCTGTAGATTATAATTATTTTTTGTGACATGCATCCAATAACTTGACATTTTTTAAATTCTTTATATATTTTTAGAGGTTGTTAGTAATTTTGGGTATTAATTATGTAAATTCTATTTAAATTATAAAATGATTTGAAGTATAGGTAGTTACCCTCCTCATTTGAAGGATTTTCAGACCGATATTTTCAGCATAATTTAGATCAAGAGAGAGAGAGAGAGAAAGACAGAAGAATTACTCTCTCTCTTGTAAAACTAATTTTGGCTATACATAATGAAATGAAACATGTTTTAAAATCAAATAGCACAAATAAACTTGGAATATTTGAGCACATACTGCAAAGATACACATGATCATCATTCTCAGCTATCCCAGCGTACGCATCATTCGCCTACATAGGCACATGTGACACTGGATCTAACTTTCACCTGATGCAGGGGCGGAAAAGAGTTCATCACGATAAATCGGTTTCACTGTACCGAAAATATTGATTTCTAGGTACCCTTTTCTTCTTTATGGAAATATGTCTTTGCTTTTGAATCCATGCCCTTTTCTTTGCTTGTTCTGGCTGTTCCGTTTTTAAATTCAGCAATTTTTTTTATTGGATTTTCTTAACTGCAGCCTGTTTTATCATCTCTTTCAGTTCTTTATTTTTCTGTTCCAAGATCAGTTGATTCTTATAAAAGACTACTCGTTAAAATAGTACTTCCGATAGATTCTCTTTTTCTTGAAGCGCGTAATTCCGTTTCCTTTGGCGACTGTGAGATATCATGTCGGTTAAAAAAGAAAGATTTGGAGGAGTCTCACCTTTTGATGGCGGTTGAAGGGCTGCCACGATGGCTAGGACCCGGTATTAGTTTTCTTCAGCCGATGGATCATTTTACCCTGAAATATGGCTGCCCATTTTAGGGCATATTACAGGATGACATTGAGAAACATAACAAACTAGCAAGTGTAATTCCCATCTAAAACATACATTCCATTTAGTAGACCACGTCATATTTCTCTGCATGAAAGATTGTATATCTAAATAAGTATTAAAGTTAGTGCTTACTTTATAACATTTGTTATAAAACCCATTTTTCTAAGAATTGTATTTATACACGTAATACTGTGATCGTTTGAATACCGCCATTGCTTCTTCTTCACTTGGCACAACTAGTATAAGTGTTATCCGGTAGATAGCACTACCTGTATGGAAGAAAACATCTGGATCGTTCTGCCCGCTCTGATCATTTTAGGCCATCTTCCCCTTATATATTTTTTCTGCATATTAATGCGGAAATATCTTTTCGCTCACACAAAAAAAAAAACAGTCAATAATGAAAGAAAGTCTCTTTTGAAATTCATTGCATAAATGTTCAACTATGTTGAGCACATCTCATATTGGATTTATTTATGGCAATAAAATAGTTCACATTAGCAAACAGAATCTGAATATTAAGCGAATCGGGTTAAACTGATATCCACTCTTCCAATAATTACGTAAATAATTATCATAAATATACATTACATAGTATAATACGTATTACGAGTTCCTAAGCTACAGACGATAATTATAATAGTAGTTAGATAGTAAATATATTATACAATTCATCAATATAATTATGAATCGTCCAGAACTGTTATTGGTAGAGAAGTTTCCTATATTACGTTAATAATGCAAATAGAATTATTAATGCATTACACTGTAAATTAAACATAAGTTGCTAAATTTTATAGTTTAGCTCTGCATTGATAGTTAAGATTATTTAAACTTAAAGCTACTCGTATAAGAAATTCACACTTAATTATTTGTAATAATACTCTCATAAATTTAAAAACTAAAGCAAAAAATTGAAGTATTTTTAAAAACAAACAGAATTTTTGCATTTTTTATTTTACTTTTTAAATTTTTATAAAATGTCCAGTTTGAAAATATGATTTTGAATATCTTATCAGTCGACTATTAAATCAGTATGGTGACAACTTTTACCTCTTTTAAGGTATTCTTTTAAATGGTAAAAATATGTCGTGTGATACCAGCTTTTAACTTCACACATCAAAAATAACTATTTGCACTTTTATCTGTTCACTTTTTTCAAAGGGCGCTACGGCTTACCCTTCTTTTTATTAAAATCTATATACCTCGTCGTTTTTGCTTAAATGTCGATGTGCTCTGCCGTTATAGAAAGAAAAAATAATTTGTGCATCTTTTTCCATGGGATGTTGGGGAAAATGCCCATTTTCTCAACAGAAATTGACTTTTTCTCAATAAAAAGTGTCATTTTTAATAAATCCGCCCTCTACCTTTTGAAATGAAGTGTGAGCACTGACTACGTATCTTTTAATTTTCTTCTTTATTATTCGATAACTTCTTTATTATTCGATTCCTTATTTACACAATTTAAGAGTAGAATATCGCGTGAGTCTTTTCTTATAACCCAACTTTTACTCTTTCCATAAGAATGCAAATATGTGATTACAGCAATAAAAATATAAATCCTATACTTTTTAGAAATGTATCCTACTGAAAAGATTGCATATAAAAAGCTTAATCCTGAAGTATTATTTTTTCATATCTATAAAAATTTTTTGACAGCTAATTTAGGCTTCGTGGATTTTTGCATTTAGGTATAACAAAGAGAAGAAAAAGAAAAGGTCTTAATCGTGATATCGTATGCATTTTATGTCGAAAGTTTTCGGAGGCATATTAGAAAACGCATTAACTTTCCCTTTTTCTTTAGCAGAATAAGTGCAAATAACGGTACTGGAGCAAACTTAATTTAATTTAAACATCCTAAACTCTAGAACAATATTACTTTTATTTACATGGAAAAATCAAATATTAAGTAAAAATGCCGAGCCGACTTTGCTTTTACAAAAATTCTGTTCTGAACCTCAGTTCTTGAGAATCCTCAATTCGGGTTCTACACCTACACCATTCGCACATTGGCACAGAATGGTAAACGCATTCAGCACAACGAAATGCTTCAAATCAGCTTATAATTGCAATTGTACAAAATTTATTTTTTCTTAAATTCCGCAACTAATAAAGAACTGAAATCGTCCTCCATAATTTAAACGAGCAAATTCTAAGTAATGGTGGCTAGTCTGATATTTTAGTTTGTTCATAAATAAATTTTAGGAAGTACACTTGAACCCAGAGTACTAAAAATGTCTCAGTTCAAGGATACACAAGATGCACGAGTTAAGGAGAAGGAATATGTTGAATTCTGAGGTGCATGAGCCATATTTTGAATCCTGTGCATCAGCAGCTTCTCCCATACTAAAAGTACTCCCAACCGAACCCTTATTAAACGTATTTCGTTTTTTAATTTTTGTTGTAAGTGGGATGCACGGAACGTTTTCTACTGCACGACTACCGGTCCTGGAACTTCAGAATCTTTATTTATGGATTTATTTATTTATTATAAAATGAAAACGGATGAGATCTCTTTTTAATTATCTCTAAACAGGCATTAAATCTGAAAGCGAATGAAAAACAACCAGACCAAAATGTGGTATCTATAGAAAAATATGTATATCTGATTTGATTTGTATTAATTGAGTGTATGAAGCAGGCGTAAATGCTGTATGCACGGCTAAATTTTACTGCCAAGTAGCGATAGGGATAAAATATTATTCAAAAAGACACAAGTGTGTATCAAGACTTATCCACGAATACTATATCGTCAATCTTTTCCTACCTTTTCTCTCTCCCTTCCCCCTTCCATCAATAGCATGTAACTTCCAGAATCACTTCCCATACATAGACATGCCCCCAACTGTATATATTTGAAATCTGTGGTTGTTACCAACATTGTTTATCTCAACCACACTTTTACCTTTCAAGCGACGTAGGCGAGAATTAGATTTTCCCTCTCTTGTTCATCACCTTAAATACTTGGATGCACGGAAAAAAAGTTTCTACGTGTTTTGGTGTGCCTGCCATTTGGCGTGATCCAACAAGCCATGCCACCGATTGCTATTATGGCATGGTACCATGCATGAAGAAAGGAATCAATGCAAATAAAAAAGGAAAATTCATTTCCCTGTAACACCATATGAAAGGTTCACTGGAAGAACGATGAGAGTCCACTTTTCGTCAATGTTGAGGTTTCTACTGCATTCTGTTGTTCATTAGTGGCACTATTAATATCCGAACCCATAAGGGGAAAGAACGATAAGAATGCACTGAAAAAATAGTCCAAAGATACAGTTTACTGGGGAAGAACGTGGAAAGTGCCGTGCGCCTTTCGATTTTTTGGAAAATCAGCTGTATTGGACTCTCATCGTTCTTCCCGTGGACCCGTCATATGTAATTGCCCAGTGATCCAGACAAACAGTTTAAACCCAGTCTCAATTCTGATACGCTATGATATTGGGTGGACATGTTACTAAAAATGCACTTCCTGCATCCACATATTGATGTCTTCCGAGTATTTGTGGCGTTTCCAGTGATGAAAAAGGAGAGGGATTCCATGGGGGCATTTCTGCGATGTAACAGCATACCGGGGAAAGTGGTCAGTCTCAATCTTAGCAGATTTCTGCTAGATAATCCAGAGAGATGCTTTGAACATTACTCCATAAGCGAAGGGTAAAAAGACGGTATGAAAGAATAAGAAAGTTTGTAAACTGTCATTTATGCTATGGTACTCCTGTATCGTATATGCAAAATGTAAACACTTCAATTACTCGGAATTCAAAATCCTGAGCCAAGTGGAAGTTTAAGCATGATTTTCAAGATCAGCGACCCAAAATATATAAAGGATGGATATTTTCACCTATGTAAAAATTTCACTGTTGAGCAGTGTAACAGATCTCCCGAATAATTGTAAAACAACAGACTGGATAATTAAACTTTCGACTGTTGAGGACAGATCAGACCTCCTGATTAAATATGCAGATGATTCCTTAAGCCTAGAGCAAAAGTTTATTATTGGCAGTAACAAAGGACATTTACCAAAGAAAAAGAATAGCATCTTTATGTTTGCTACTTAGAATTGAAGGGGATTTTTGAGTACGAAAGTTTTTTAGGGTATTGTTAATTTAATATATATATATATGCTTTAATAAAATAGCAAACTTTCCTTGTTTATCAAAAGAACTCTTTTTACTGTTTGTTAATTAAATAATAATAAAGTTAATCGATCTTTTGGGAACACTAATTTATTCTCTTGACGTTGTGGTGCTTCCTCAAAGTAAATATATGACTACAGTGTTAATAATTTTTTTTTTAAATACGTAAACTGAATTAGAAATTAAGCACATTCTTAAAATTAAACTAAAAAAGAAACAGCGCACGTGCTTTACATATATTGTTTTTAAGTCTTCCCGATTTCTTTTAGCAAATGTCAGACTTACAATTCTCTTATAATTCCATGAAAGAAATTTCTTTGAGCTTGGAAGCTCCCGTCGACGTTACATTAGCGAGTTAAGAATTTAATTTATTGCTAGTTGACAATTTTTTTCCTAAGAATTGTGTCTGAGGTGTCTCTCTTATTTACGGTGAAAAAAAAGAACCATGAGTTTTTTTTAAATTAGATCTGTAAAGAACAGTGTATATGAATTGAAATTTGAGGTATATTCCATGCTTAATGTGAATGAAAAAGTTATTGAATGCATGTAAATCTTTCTCTTGAAACATTGCTTTTCGTTAAGAACAAGTATACTTCTTGTTTCATGAAGCAACTCAAAATTAATTTCGAATAAAAATAAACGATTTGTTTTTAGAAACCGACACAAAATTTTCTTACGAGGACAGGATGTTAACAGAAGAATGCACAAATTTGAAGGCTTTTACAAAACTGAAGAAATTATAACATTTTTTAGCTAGTTAAACTATGAATTTGCAATGTGACATCCCAATCAGAAGCACCAATGATATCCAGTGATAGAAAAACTTGTTCCTCACATTTTTTTTTCATTTTTTTTTTGGGGGGGGGGAGGATTTCATCAAATAGCAAATATTTTTCTACACAAAAATATTAAGTGAATTTTCCTCAACAGACATTTTTAAACTACCAGAAACGTGAACACGCAATCACTCTAACTCTTCTCAACCGGATTACATTCATGTTTCTGTAAAGAAAACAAGACAGAAAAATACAGTCAAACGCATCAATTATAAAATTTTTTCGAATACAACAGTCTTTTTTTGGCCGAATTTGGCGATCTACCGTTGACAAATTTGGCGAGATTTTTTGGATGACCTCAAAAAGCTGTATATCACCATTAATGTAATTTTGCGAGACCCTGTAAAATAACTTTTAGTTATATTTCTATAGTTTAAATGAGGAATAAGCTGTTGTAAATGTTTCTTTATTCTTATTGTACTGTGCTTGAAAAGAATTAATGTCTCTAAGCTGAAATAGATGATAATGTACTGAAATTCTTTTGAGTGCTCCTGTAGAAGAATTATAAATGCTACATGTTATTTTCGAAGGTGCATTAATCGTAATCCTTAATAACTTTTAGATATTTTGTTTTGTTTGAAATAGATGAATATCTTTAAATTAATATGAATATCTTTAAATTAAGCTATAAACAGTGACTGCCCAAAAAACAGCGTAATGAGCGTTGGAATTTTATTAGGTGTTCCTGTAAAAGAACTATAAATTTTACAAACATTATTGCAATACGATGCATAATACAGTACATATATAAATTTCGTAGGAATGATAAATTGAATAACATATATAAATTTCGTAGTAATATATAAATATATAAATTTCGTAGTAATCCATTCCTATTTATGGCAGTTAAAGGACGGACGGGCAGACATAAAAATCGAAATTATAAGCACTTTTCAGCTCTGTTAAAAAGAGTTAAAAATTGACATGAGAGTTCACTTATCTTTTTTACTTTATTGTTGAGAGAGAGAACTTCTCTTTTTTACTTTATTGTTTTTCTTTTTTTATGTTGTATCTAGCTCTTCCTTTTATTTTACTTTACTTTAATGCACGTATATCACATGACAAAAAAGAAAACACGTGTTAGAAAAATCTGTTGCCGGAAATTGAACTCTGGCCTTGGTGTTCAACATTTTAAATTTTACGTTTAAAATGTTACGTTTGATTTAATTAGCGCAAAATTATTATGCTTAACATTTGTTAATAGTAATCCTGCATGGTATTTTTTTTTCAGAGCGGAGGGGAGGGGGGAGGAGGGTTTAAACTCTTTTTAGTTGTTTTGATCATATGAAGTGAGTGAAATGCCAACAATACTCTGAACAATTCTGAACAAATGCTCTGAGTAATTCCCTTGTCGTTGTGAAGCAGCTCTCCACACTTACGATTTCGCTTACAAATATTGCTTTATTAGAACCTATTTGTAGAATTTTCAGAAATGCATTCAATTCGCTACTACTATCCGACTTGAAGGAAATAACCAGTTTACCACCAAAGAACGCGGAACTGCATAAAACAGCTAAAGACACCGACAATGTTTGAATAGGAAATCAATTCCCTCATTATTCACTACCGTCTCATTGCATCGGGAGCTGCTAGTACATGAAAGAGAATACGACTCCAATAGCGTTGCAGAGAGCTTTCTAATGTTCCCTTTCCGATCGCATGATTGGAATTCATTAGTAGGGGTAGAGGAATTTAATCGAATAATCAGAGATAGAGAGAGGGAAGTCAGCAAAATTAAAGAGTTAAAATTCATTTAATTGACAATAGACAAATAAATATTTAAACGGGCATGCAAAGGTCATTAAATTTACATATTCCTCCCCCAATTCACTAATGGTCCGACGACAACGGTCGACGGTTGGATGCATTCCTGAAAATCGCGCCCAACGCCGCCATTTTTTTTTCCTTTTTTCTTAAGGGAAGGGTGGATCAAAAAATCGACAAATATTTGAAAATTCTAGGTTTGTATTAATACTGCATTGCACTTTTTTTACAGAATCCGATGCAAAAGTCCTCATGTATAAGCTAAATAGTAAAAATAATTATAATCATTTCTTTTAAAAAGCGTACATTAAATGTGAGTGTAAAAATACCTTATCAATACATCTGGCTTAAAATATGTATTTTTCACAATACCATGTCTGTAAAGTGTTCCTTGGGTCTTAATTTTGGAAGAAATTTTTTTAAATTTTATAAAGACTCTTAATCGGTAGAAAAATGAATAAGTAAACATTTCAATTTTTGTATTTTAAGATAATGAAAACTCAATTGAAGTTTAGAAAAAAACACGAAATTTTTTTAAAATTGAGTACTAACGCATAAAAATATCACTTAAAATTTAACTTTTCAGGAAATCGCTAAAGTAATGTTATGTTTGAAAAACATTTTTAAATAATCGCAAAGTAAAATTTTAGGGAAGCAACAAAAATTAAAACGCGAGAAATGTTTTACAGCTTGACAAAAAAAAAATTGATTTTTAAAATTAAAATAAAAGTTCATTACTAGACTTTTATTTTACGGTATTTTTTTAAGCATTTAATACCGTTATACTTCAATGAATGAGCATGCACAAATTCAAAACTTTTGTCAAAAACTATACACTATTTTTATAACATCCACCTTTCCCTTAAAATGTTGAAAATTGCTTGAAGGAAGGGCCAGGCTGTGTCCTGAGAAAGAATGATCCAGAACTTGTCAGCCGAAAGAAAAAGTACCATTTTCTACTGATTTCTTCAGTACGAACACTTTGGTGGTTCACAATTTCTTTTAATGTTTGCTCTTAAACTGCTATCTGCAAGCCTTTTTCTTAAGAAGGGGTCCTGTCAAAGAGTTTTTCAGGAGAAGTCCTAATTTCTTTGATTTTTTTCTTTTCTCTTTTTTACTTTATTCTTTTTTTTTTCATCACAGAAGTCGACTGTACTAGTTTTACCTATTATTTTTTATAAGTAGCCAATTTTACACTGATCATGGTTTGATTGCTATTTATTTATGTATTTTTCAAAGACCTTACTTGAAAGACTGTAAGCACGAAAAATCAATAAATAATAACTATAGTGATTTCAGAGGAGAAACACAGACATAACCTCTAAGTGAGTAATTGTATGCAATCTTCGAAAGAGTAAAAAGTAATTATTCATAAACAAAGTTCTTTTTGAAAGCTTTAGTACTCACTACTTTGAGGTTGAAATACCCAAATTGCCCCATCATGGCCGAGTGGATAAGATACTTAGAATGGTAAACGCCTGAAGTGTGAAGATCCACCGTTCTGGCCTGGCCTCTCTCACGGCTGTCGACCTAAAGGTCGGGAGTTTGGTTTGGTTTTCTTCAGATGTAACGTGAATGCGCGCTAGAACCCTCCGACCAAGGGACCCCCATCCTTAGAAGATAGCCCTTGAGTATCTTTGCCATAACACAAAATAACATAAACTCCACCACAAAAATAGCCAGCACTAACTTTTTAGAATTATGAAATTACTTCATTCTCGTTTATTTAATGAAACAAATAAATATATTTGGGCACAGAATTCTCATATTTTATTTATTTCGGTGCTAATTTCAAAAAAATTGAACTGTAATGACAATTTTTTGCCTGTGTTAAAAGCGTTGAATATTCCGGATTTAATTTTTAGTTACAGAAAAATGGACTGGAAATAAATTAGATTTTTAACTTGCTAATGAACGTCGACCGCAAAAAAATACTGTTTTCGCGACTTTATAAAGGAAAAAAATGTCTATCATTAGAGATAAAATTGTGAGACAAAAAATATGTAGTACGTTTGCTTCTTTTATTTTTAATTTCTAATTTCGTTTACTTTTTTACCTACTGCTTAAGAGTTTAGACACATATTTACGTAAAGAACTATGACAAAAAAATAAGTATATTTAATATAGTCTCTTTCTATCTCCCTCTATCAAAAAAAAATTACTAAATAATAGTGTGCCCGTCGGCTAGCTTTGGGGCAGAGAACAGGGGGCGTAAGGAAAAAGACGTAGATCATTCCATGAAAACAGACCACTTGATACAACAACACATTTTAATAACGAGAACAACAGTTACAACGCACAAGTTAATTTTGAATGAATAATCACTATCTCAGAACATAGGGTAGCTGCTACGCGCGAATACGCGAGCGAAGAGAGAGATGAGCAAACTTTCTCTATGGTTTTCTTCAAATCCGGTAGGGGGAGGGTCGCATGGAAAAGATGATATAGGAGGCGCGCTACAATAGCAGATTTTTTTTTCATTAGTCAACATATTCACTATGTTATATATGTTTAAAAGTAATAGGTAGAATTGTAAGATGATTTATTTTTTTTACATAAATTTCGTTTATTAAGAATGTTCGCTTTTTCTTATCTTTTTGGTCTTGCTATCTATTTTTCACTATTCAAAAGTAGATCTTTTTTTAAACTATAGTTAAATAATTAATTTTATTATACTGTTTTATACTATATTAGTTTCTTTCTCTATCTTTCTTTTGCTGTTAGACTGCTATACTTACTTTACTGTTAGACTGCTGCTTCTCAGTTTGTTGTATTTTTGTGGTTTGCGCTTGTAATTTCATTTGTACATACTGCCTTCTTTTATGCTAATTTTATTCTTTTTAGGTTACATCTTATTTCCAACTATTATTCCTTCTATTATATTCACTATTCTGCTTCCTCACGGATTTCTTTATGTTTCACATTTGCTTTCTTGATTTTCTGGGGATCGGTACATATTCTGTACCAAGTAATGCAAAATCGTTTTATTTTTCTAGGCGTTCCAATTTAATTGATCTTATCTGTACCTTATAAAAATGATGCGATTTAATCTTTCAATGAGTTGTTTTGCTCAAGTTACTCTCGTGAAGCTGAATGCAAAACAGTCATAACCCTATGAATGCTTGCGTAAACCGAAGCAGCGTACGTTAATTTTCGACAACCAGAGATTTTTACCTTTCCTGCAAATTACTGATAAAGCTACTCTTTGACGAATGAAAGGCAGAAATCACAAAATGAGTTCTGCAAAGAACTGCTGTTATTGCTAATGCAACTCAGAAATTATCTGGATCACTATATAGTTACGCAACGAAACAGGCAAAACTTGCTTTTCCATGTTTAGAAAACCCCTTAAAGTTTACTTAATTTTGAAACCATTTCTTTTTCAGATCACCCGAAATGCTAGACATTCAGAACTTTTGCAACCCCCCAGAGAAGTTACGAACAATTTTATATATTACCAACCTAATAATAATAATGATTACTCTTGCCAAAAGCCGTAGCCAGAAAAAAAAAATCGGGGGGAGGATAAGTAGCGCTAAAATTATTTCGCCTTTAATTGATCCCCAGAATCAACGCAAATAAAAATCTTCTAATGCATTAACTAAAATTTCGGGAAGAGATCAAACCTCTCATGAACTTTCCCCCCCCACACACCTTGCCTGCTAGGGCCTTACTCTTACCGTAACATTTAACTAAAAGCATCAATTATAATTACAGCATATGTCGTTATGTACACACGTGTATGCTATACAGAAAACAATAGCTAAATGCAATACTAAAGCACTGAAAATCTAAAGCCTGATAATATGTTTAGACTTTGTGAAAAAACACACATAAAATGATACTTATATCATTTTATCATTTTATATGTGATTTTTCATAATGTCATTTCATCTCTCACCCCCTTTATTAAAAATTGTCCGACAAATGTGTCCCAAAAAAGCGACATAAAAATGCGACATAATTTTACATGTATTTAAATACTATTCGTTCACAACAGCTTCTATCGTTACAATATTTTGTAAGCTGTAGAATATGCATCACATGTACTTTTTACATATATTTAAATACTATTAGTTCACAACAGCTTTAATCTATTGTTACAGTATATCTTCAGTTGTAGAATATGCATCACATGTATTTTTCTATAAATAGGTTACAATCATAAAAATTTCAACATAGAGTTACCAGGCGAAATACACGAACGATGAGAGATAAAATGTCATAGTCAATCAATATCGTTTAATATGGCAATAATGAAACTAAAAAATTAGGGGGGTTCAGGGGGGGTCTTCCCCTAACGAGGCTCGAACAACCGAGTTATTTTAGTTACCGAGTTACCAGAACATTTTAAACATGGGTATACCAGATTAGATGGTGGATCCTTTTTCAAATGTCAACACAGCAGTGTCATACAGTTAGAAGAACAACTTACAAAACGGACAACAAACGAAGAGTTAAAAGTTAAATTCAAGAATGGCTACAAGATTTTTTTTCCGCAGAAGTAAATCTCAAATGTACCCTGGGTTATGGTCAGCTCTTCAACGATTTCTAAGAGCATTCCTATCGTTGTATTTGAACGAACGTCAATTTGGTGCTGTAGCAACATTGCCAACTAAAGAATGGAATCGGCTACAAGTTACGCCGATACGATATCGAACGCAACCAATTAAGGCTGTTTTCCACTGACGAGTTCGGGCCTGATATTAACAAACTCGCCAAAATGCATGATTCATTAAATTAGATCAGTTTTAAACTAAAAGGCTTCTTTAAATGTTAATAAAAGTACTTGTGAGTATGATTGAATTTTATTTCTTTTCATTGGAACATTCTTCGATTTCAGAAATAGGATGTGGGCCACGTCTTATTTATCCAATCCACGCAATAATTCTTTTTTCAAAAATTATATGCAATAACTGTTTTTAAGATACTCAAGAGCTGGTGATGTAAAAAGTTAAAAAAGTATGGGTCACTACATTTTTTTTAAAATCTCAAAATGGGCGGTAATCTAAATAGGTATGAGAACCTGTGATCTAACTGGCTGGTTTCCAGTACCATACAAACGGCACGATTGTGTACTTTTTGAGTTCTTTAAATTTTAGTACGCCCATATATCCCAGAAAACTCCGAATTCGGTTTTTGAAAAGAAATTCATTAAATGTTAGTAATTATACTAAAAAATTTTATAAGTAAAATGTAATTAAAAAAATCGTAGTAATGAGCGATATGTTAATGAGTTATATAAAACTTCTATGTAAAAAAAAGGTTAAGTGTTATTTAAAGCATTGTTTTTATTTTGATTTTAACTAAACGTTTTAACCCTTAAATGCATAGCGATGCATATCTGCATCGTACTTTTCAGTGCCGGATTAGAGTTGAAGCCAAATTTCTCACGTCAGTTTCACAAATAAAATATAGTTTTAATAATAAATGACTCATATTGTGTATAATAAAAATTGCATATATTTCTTTCAAACTGCGTGTTTTTATTAGAATTAACTATCTCTTCGCAAAACTGATACAGGAAATTTATCTTACACTCGTGGCTATCGAACGAATGTCTTTAAAATTCGTGCATTTAAGATAATGTTTTGATATTTGCTTAGTACTCCTTAATCCATGTTAAAATGCAAATAAATTTTATTTTTGTGCCTGGTAAAGCATGCCGCACTCGTTATGCATTATGAAAACGAAACCAATTAAAGAGAAACCTCAAACGAAGTACAAAAGTCAAACAAAAGAAAACTTCCTAGCCTGAAAGTGAATTGTTGAATAAATGGATAATGGTCCTTTTCGACTGACACCTCCAGAAAAGAGTCGCAAATTAATGGTTAAAGTTGAGCCTAAATGATGTTATTTTTGTCATTTACTAACTAAACTCTCGTTTAAGGTTCAAACTTCCTTTAAGAATTTGAGAATTCAAAAACTTAAAAAGTTTTCCCAGTCCGCTGCGACGCGTTTTCTAAATTTTACATCGACTCGCACTAATTATGTGGTAAAGTAGATTCAGTAGCACGTACTTTAAAAAATAGGAGCTGCTCCATTAGTAATAAATTGTTATGTGCGCAAATCCTCTTTTAGCTGACTTAAAAAATACTTTTATGTACATTAATTATATTGTTTAAATCTGTAGAAAGATTCCAAAAATCCCTTTCTTAATCGTATTCCGAAAACTTTCTAATAAAAAAAAATATATTGAAAACTTTTCGAATAAACTTGGTAAAATCGGTACATATGCTAGATGAAGTTATTGTACTTAGTTTTGTATGGTAGGGAGAGTTTACTCTTTTCTATATTTACTGCTCAATAATGCAAAAGATGTTAGTTTTGTAGTAGTATCTAAAAATATTAAAGAGATTTCCCTTTAAAGAGTTATTAACATATTAGAACTCTTTCTTCCTGTGGTATTTCTCTTTTCCATTGAAAATTCGTATTTTGTAGACTAAATCGGACACAGTTCCGGATATCATCCAACGATGCAGAGCTTTTGATTGCTTTGTTCGGCCTCTCCGTCCCTTTCTGCTGGTGCGTTATTTTGCTAATGGCCCGATCAATAGCTATAGCAATAGCACAAATATGACCCTTTTTTTACAAACTTTCGTTTGTGAATTTTCCATAGAAGAAAAGATAATTCTGTGTGAGTGAAATCATGTCGTGTAAGTGGACAAGCGTCCATCTCTCATAGCGAGTGTGGTCAAAAGAAAAAATCCAGGTGACTGGGACAACAATGTAGCAAGCTTACGTTGTGAGTCATGTAATTGATGCTTCGATTTGATGATCCCTTCGAGTACAAGTTGCATGGGAACCCTTTAAAAATGAATCCGTTTCGTCAGCTGTTGTAGTATCATTCTGAACAAGTACTTCAGACCATCCACTTTCATTTAGGAGATTTCAAATAACTTTGAAAACTGCCATCTCGATATGTATAATAAATTGGCCTTCATCATTAGCTGCTAGCCAGCTCCCCTGAATTCGTTTTGCCAGTGCGTACAGTAACTAATCAAGTGCAGTAATAGGAATTAGAACAGGCTTAAGTCAATCAGTTTATATCTTAACAGCATCCTTTGAATAGCGAGCCACGGCCACTGATTTATAGCATCGATTCATGGCTGCTATAATTTGTCCGACTATGATACGCTTTTGACATATCAAATACCAATGAAAAAGGAGCACTTAAAATATATTTCAGAGATCACGGTTTTGAAAGTCTGCCATTACTGTATTAGAAAAAAATTGCAATATTTCAATATCGAAAATTAAACTTTTAAACAATATCTCCCAAAAATGTGGTAACGGGCTTTAATTCTTCATCTATTAGAGATAAGTGGGCAGTGTAAATTGAAAAAAAATGTTCAAAATAAAGTCAAAAATAAGACTTCTAAGAAAAATGTTTACTAGTTAATTTTCAAAAAGTTACACTTTTTAATTTGTATTCGACGCCCGTAGAAAAACATTCCCAGTTAGTAAAATGCGCATCATGCACTAATGAGCTTATGTATCAAATTTGAGCCTTTCATCTTACAACGTCGCAGAGATATCTTTAAAGAAAGATGATCAGGGACTATACATGATTTTGAATAAAAGCGCTTATTGCCAGAGTGGGAAAAAGGATATTCTTTCGTAATTTCTATACGACCCCTGACATGCCATCATTCGACGTGATTTTTTTCCCTTCGAGAGTCATTGAAAAGTGGTTTAAGTCAGCGTTATATTTATCTTCATATCTCTCACACTTTTTAAGGTATAATCCTCAAATTTTGTATGTCACCTCATTACTGTATGGGGCACACTTTACTAAGTGGGAATTTTTTTGTGCGGGTATCGGGCACAAATTTAAAAAGTGTAACTTTTTGAAAATTAAAGAGAGGAATCTTTTCTTAATCGAGTCTTATTTCCGACGTTATTTTGATTTTTTTTTCAATTTACACTGCCCACGTGTCTCTAATAGATAAAGAATTAAAGCCCGTTACCACCTTTTTGCGACACCCTGTATATTTAGTATACCAAGGGATTCAGAATGGATGTTAAAGCGATTATCTTTTAAACCGTAAGTGATCGAAGCACACGTTCAATTATGAAGAGTAGCTTTCAGATATGGCTTTTTACTAGGGACTGTATACATATTAAAATACGAAATTTAATTTTTATATGATCCTTCCTTTCCTATCACTTAGAAAAATGCTGGTCTGTGTCTAAGTAGATACATTTAAAAAAATTCCATGTCTCTGAGCGGAATAGTTTCCGAGATATTGCAATTTGAATATCTCGGCCTTTGTCTCCAAGCACTAAGGGGGTGTCTCAAAAGTGATAAAAATGTAATTACTTTTCAAACGAAGTTAATTTATGTTAATAGTCACTCGACAGACACAGTTGACTTCTTAAATCTAAATTTAGTTAGAATTTTCCTATAACGCACGTTTGGCAGTTTCTAGTGAAAGTTACCACACTATTATTTTGTCATTCTCTTTTGCACTTTGAAATTCCTTGCCTAGAAACTTTCCGTAATTACTGGATGACCCTCCTAAAAGACTAAATTATCGATAATGAAAATAAACACTCAAAAAACTGGTGTTATAAGATAAAATAAATAAAAACTTTGTGAAAAAAAACACACATAAAAGGTTACTTCAAGGCGTAACGATCGTTTCATGGCGTAACGATCGTTCGAACGAATTTTCGGTCGAAACGATCGTTACACCTTGAAGTAACCTTTTATGTTTGTTTTTTTCACAAAGTTCTTATTTATTTTAAATTATCGATAATTTCATAAGCTGTACCAATCCATTTAAGTAAAACTGTAACTGTTAACTCCATACGTTTGAACGCGTTTAATTGGCCTTCTCAACGATGGGATCATTATTTAACTTTTATCAACTCATAGTTGGTCCCAAGTAAAGATTTTTTCTCCGGAAAACCGACACCAACTGAATAGGTAAAGTGGTGTAAGTTATCATTTTTAAAATTAATCAAATTTCTCTCTAACTATTTCATTTAGAGACACGGGGTTTTTTAATTAATTTTCTTAGACACACAGGAACGTTTTTCTAAATATAAGTGATAGGAAAGGAGTGTCCGTATAAAAATTAAATTTAGTATTTTAATATGCATTCGTTGCTACACAGCCCCTAGTAAAAGAATTGCCATACATGAAAGCTATTCTTAATTTGAAGAACTTTCCCAACTGAAAATATGTTTCGAGCATTTACGGTTTAAAAGATAATCGCTTTAAATATCAATTTTGAATCACCCGATATATGTCATTAGTTAAAATGTTATCATTGATTATAAAATTCTAACAACTTTATGCCTATCGGTAGCACTATTATGAAAGATGGTCCAAATATTTTTAATACTTCTAAACATATTAGAGAAGTTGTTTATGACTTTACTGATTTATCTGTCCGTATGTATGTTCTTATTCTTACTTTCGAAAATTAAGTTCTCAGTTGCCAAGAGATATAAATATGCTATTGACATTTATAACCCATAATTAATATTTGACATGCATTAGTGCAGTGACATATTAGACGCATTTGCAGAGTTTTTTCAGAAACACAGAAAAGAAATGAATGACGTTACACACTAGGGATGGGGGGAGGGTTCCCTTTGTCTCTCTCTCTTTCTCTCAGTTTTTTACATTTCTTAATAATTATTTTTTATGTTGAAAGAACTAGTGCACCGTTACTGTCATTATACAAAATAATTTTAATCCTCTCTTCAAGCAGAGAAACTTTTTTTCCCATGAGACGATTTATCAAGTTTTTTTAAGTGACAACTAAGACACCTTTATATGCCTTTGATCGTAAATTTCGATCCTCATCAGACAGTAAACTTAAGACATCTCATCTCTCACTTCTATTAACTGAAAAAATAATGGTGACACTTATTTTCTTATTGTCGCTTGAATTTGACAGCATTCTCGCTGTTTTTGATACATTACGTACATTGTTCATAAATATTGTTGTAAAATATTACGCAGTTTTTGGAACATCTTTTTCTGTGATAAACTTAAAAAGCACTTAAGTTTATATTTAAATTAGAAATACTTGATTTAAAATCCCCATTAAAAGCACCTAGGAAGTAGCCTTAAAAGGTGTTTGCATCATCTTCCTGACTTCTCTGAACCTTACGATTAAGTCTTTCCGATAGGCGTAATGTACAGGGGACAAGAGGACCACTTGCTCCCCCCCCCCTCTCCCCATGAAAGTTTAAGAAAGTTCAATTTATCACCCATCTGAAAATATTTTCTACAATAGAAAACATTTCCCCCACCCCAATGTTATATGCAAATTTATGCCAATGACAGTTAACACGAACCACAAGAGGATATTTCGTTTTCGGCTAGCTAGTGAACATGTATTTCTGTCACAACGTATTATGTTCTGTGCATATCTCCATCACTGTACATTTCTTTCACAAATCTTTTATTTGAAGGAGAACATCCATGTAGGTTTGAAGAGTCGAGGGAAAGATGTTTTCAAATGTTTTCAGCTTCGTGTAGAGAAAGAATCAAGTTCAGAAACTGATAGCTGAGACACATTTTTATTTGTTTTTTACTTTTTAATATTTTCAATGTTATATTCTTCTGTTTTCCCCTGAACGAATATATCAAGTACAGAGCTACACCTAAGGGGTGAAACGGGGCCCGTGCTAAGGAAGGTACCAAAATCAGTTATGGTTCTATGAGAGAAGACCTCTATAATTAAATTTTGCCCCAAGGCAGAATGGTAAATTTTAATTGCGACACTGAGACCACCTGAAAAGATATTCTTCAAATGCCATGAAATAGCATTGTCATATGGAATTAGATAAAAATGAAACATATTTAGTTCTTCCTTCCACCTTTATTTATATCAAGACTTTGATTACATACTATTCATTTCCTTATCATTTATCTACAGTTAACTTGTGAATGCTTCATATTCTGTTTTTTTTTTTTTTTGTGTGTGTGTGTGTGGTTGTTGTTTGTTTGTTGTAGAGAGTTTTTCTTTTTTTTCTGAACTCTTTTAATTGAGTGGAGTCAAACCTCGTGACAACTTGATGAGTTATTGTAAAATTTAATAAATAGTTTTTTTGATTCAAGAAAGGCCGACTTGACATGTGTGTGTGAAAGAAGAAAAAAAGGGGTGGAAGAGGTACTGGGTGCAAAATTTTGCAGTCTGGTTTTCACTGTGGGAACTTTTTTTCTTTAATAGTACTTGCTTGTATTACATACCCGCATACTATTTTTGTTATTTTTCTCGAGTTTTCTGTTAGTGTTCTACAAAAATATCCTTGCAATTCAGAATGAGTTTTAATATTTCTACATAAATGATCTTCTTAAAAAGGATTTTTTGGTATTATAACCAGGTAAACGTTAAACTGACTAAAAGTCATTACATGTGTGACGAAGTTCACATATTTTTCGCGTCTTAAAATAATGTTCCTATGTTTCGTCTTTCTAAATCAAAATTTCGTATTCCGTATTAATCTCTCTCCACTTTGTTTTTTGGCTCGATAAAATGCTCTTTCCTTTTGCGCGACGCTATGTCTGGGATTTTTCGGGGTTTCCCTTCTAAATTAATTTCGCTTTAGCATATGCTGTGTAAATTCTTGGTGCCTACCGGTCGCCCCCTTTGCTTTTCTCACGGGGTTGTAGCCTTATGTATTGGCATTCCCCAAATACTGGCACTTCTGTCTTGGCGTCAATCATTTAATCCGTTTGTTTCAAATTTTTATATTGTTCACGCCTACCGGACGGTGGTTGTCACGTGGGGCAGTGGCTTATGAGTGCTCATATTTTACTCGCCAACCTGTAGAGATCTGGCAGTCAGGGTTGCCAGATTTGGCTAATATTAGCGAATTTGGCTATTTTTGATCACGCTTGGCTAAAAAATTTTTAAAGAAAATAGCCAAACTGATTCTGGCTAATTCTTGGCTATTTTTATTGAGGTTTCTAGAAACTGGCCAATATTAACTAATTTGGTCTCCCTCTCTCTCTTTTTTTTTAAAGCATATTTGACTCGGTAAGTTTTGTGAAGAAACTCTCTAACTTTTTTAGCATTAAGGAAAATTCAGTTACCTCAACCAACTCTAGCACTGAAGCACTGAGACTGGGAGAGAGACGTTGGCCAGAGCTTTTGAAAGGATGGTGATAGTATTGAAGCGGGATGCAAGGAAGCGGGATGCAAGTAGACTGGGAACCATACGCGTTCGAATTCTTTGTTTTTAAAGAAGGAAGAGTAGCCTACGACTAGGCGTTTATATACACAATCGTTTGAGTGGCACTGCATTACTTAGCCAGTAGAGTAGCCAGGATTTTATTTCGAAGGGGGATGAGTAATAAATTTTAAGCTAAGCAAGAGTATTCAAGAACAATAGGTTAATTTAGTTCACCAAAAAAAACAAAGGGCCAGAGTGGCGTAGCCAGGATTTCTTTTGGGGGGAGGGGGTCCAAAATTTTCTCATTTATGTATCAATTGCAATAAAATAAGTGAAAAAAATGCCCTTCCCCGTGTCTGTCTCCAGAGGTCGATCCAGGAATGATTTCTAAGGTCCCATTTTTGTGAATTTCAACACTTATTTTTGTGAATTTTTATACCAATTTTTAATGAAAGGTCACTTTTTTTGTTAAAATAATTGATGAAACACATTAAAATGTAGGGTAAAATGCCAATGAAGGGCCGTTTTAATCCATTACATTTTTGTGAAGGGGTTGTAAAACGGACCCAATTTTCGTCTTCATCGACCCCTGTTCTCTTTAGTTTCGGGGGGGAGCAGGTCCCGATTATGAAAAAACTGGCGCTTGGGGCAGAAGTCTGAATGGGGATCCCTTACACGTTGTTACTGTGTATGACAACTACTTTATGTACTCGTATATTTTCTGCGTTCGCATATGAATCTTTGTCATAATTAAATGTATCCAACATGAAGTATACTAATATTAGATAAATGAGAATGCTTATAAACATATGAAACATCAGCATAATGAAATAAGCTTTACTAAAAATGAAGACTTAAAAAATACAACTAAAACTAAAAGCCTGACATTTTCATTATATTAATAATCATAATCGGCAAATTTCTATTTATGGGTGCCCCATTCACTTAAAAAACTTCAGTGGCTCCTGCAACTTACCGCGTAATCACTTAAAATATAGCAAGCATTCTAGTTACCACTTCTTTTTTACAGAAATCGTTAATCTGCTGATATTTTTTCTATGGAGAGGGAGAAATCGAGGGGGGAACAAACGATTTTTGTTATTTGTGTGTAAATTCATAACTGAAAAAAATTAGGCATTTACTACATTGGAAAAAAAACCTTAAACTAAAATCATATACTGTAATAATTTAGGGGCCCCTTTTAATCGGGGCGCTGGGGCATGTGCCCCTCTTGCCCCTGGAATAATCAGTGCCTGCGCGAGAGCCCCCCTTAGCAATGCCACTGGGAGGGGCTGCAGAGCCCACCTTCAAAATAAAATCCTGTCTATGTTACTAATATAAACAGAATTCCTCAGTCCATTCTTATTTATTGTACAGTATGGGGGATTGTTCATTAAATTATTAGGTACTTATTTGATCATTTGCCTTATGACCGATTTTGTTTTTCTTTGAGGGCTGAACATGTACGGAATTCAAGAGCAGAGAATAGAAGTTTCCTCTTTGAATTTTTAAACAAATGCTTTAAAAGATTTTGTGAGAATGGCGTCCCCCCCCCCCTTATGTAAGAAAACGTGTCCATACTTTAACGTCTGCTTTTAAAAGTTTAATTAAAAATCCAAAAGATGGCGCTGCAATCGCCGGTTTGGCTATTTTTGGCTCATTTTCAGAAGCCATTTGGCTATTTTCATAAATTTTGATCTGGCAACCCTGCTGGCAGTTTTGTAGGAAGATTTTAGTAACACTTCTCGTTTGCTCTCCGTCAGAGGAGGTTGTGTTCGTCCGGCATGCCGTGTGGCCGGAACAATTAGATATATTCCTGGTGTTATTTTATGAAACAATGTACTGTACGTAATTGAAGTTGCTTACGTCAAGACTGTTTTTGCTGTTACCTTCAATAAACGTAGCTTTTCTGAATTCGAGTCCTCTTCCTGTTTTCAAAGTCCTCAGCGTACTTCATGGATATATTAATTTCACTATACGTCACGTAAACGGCCGAGAGGATGTTCTCTTAATCCACCTCCGACAACTCCCTCATAACATGAATTAAAGATTAGCCAGTTTGTTCCTTTTAATACACAGTCTGTTAAAATTTGTCGTACATTTGTAGAAATCTATGATAGTTAGACTTCATTTATTTCTAAAGCATCAAAATATTTTCATCCTTGGGATTTCCAATTTCTAAAGTAAACACAATCTAGGTAAAAGAAGCGGCAATGCCTTCTATATATCGCTTCCATGAACGACATGCATTGATAACTATTTCCATGAAGTTATCACTGTCGTCTCGAAATTCTAAAAGCACTAAGCAGACTTTTTTCGATCAATATTAATTAGTATTCGCTAGAGAATGCATTTTGAGAACATGAGCAGCTTAAATAAACACGATCGTATCAAATTCTTCTCCTGTAAAACTTAATCACATGCCTCTAATTTGAAGTTAATTAAAATTGTTAGCCTGTCATCTGAGAGATTTAAAATGCGTGAAATTTGTAGAAATTGAATTTGCTAGCAGATACGTAATTAATTTAAAGTAGTAAACTACGATTACTTTTGAAAGAAACGAAATGCAATGGTTTTCGTGAATTCTGTGAATTAATTAGAGCGCATTATCCTCTCTTAGGAAAACTAATAAATGCAAGATATGAAGAAATTATTGAAATATCAATTAATAAATTCTTATTTTTTTTGTTTGAGTGCCCTTGATCTTCGCACGGAGAGAATAGTTTACTTTTTAAAAACATTTTAAAAAAATACTTTTATAAAACATTATTTAGCGAAATCATGAAGTTTTTAATTGTTTAAATCAAATTTCGAGTAATTTGTAAGAAAATATAAGAAAATCTAAGAATAATAAGATAAAGGTAAGAATAAGAAACTGTAAGAATTTCAGTGAAGTTTTGGGGATTAGATATTTAAATTACTCGGTTGAAGATAGCAAAACACGTACTTTTTCAGGAGGGAAAGTCAATTGATCTCGATGATGGAAAGAGACGTAGAGCAGTTTATACATTCCGTTCTCTAAAACACGTGGAAATTGACTTCGAAGGTTTAGAACCTTCTGGAATTATCTAGATCATCTCGAACATCGTATAATATTCTATAGCATCCTCAAACATTCTTCAAAATGTTTAAAGTCAGTTATAGCTGATTCTCCAACGTCCCATTAGAACTAGAATGTACTTCTAATACGCTAGAAAAATTATCGAGCATTCTAGAACATCCTCGAAAATTCATTCGGAAGTTCCATCCATTTCAGCTCTCAAATCCCAGTTTTTCATCGATTTCTCTTAGTCTTGTCACAGTCGAAATCTTGCAACAGAATGCCTTCTTTCTACGCCCATATCTTCGAAACCAGCCTCTGTAGTTTCAAACCGAAACCTTCTTCAGGAATCACGGTGGAGAACTGCTCCACCATATAACTTCCATTGGGATAATCTGATTGGTTGGGGTATTTTAGCGACATGCACAGAAAATCCACACTTTCTTTCATCATATCTTTGATTAAATACAGCATGCATTAATGAACTGAAACATGCTATAAAATTTCTTACCATATAAAACATGCAAATATTAACTAGGCATTTGTTTCAAATAAGTTTTATTCAGCTAATACGTACTACAACTACAACATAATAATATATAAGGTATTTCATTTTTAACTTTCTTGTCAACGTAATCATTGACATTCTACATTAAGGTAAAATTTTTGACAATATCACTTAAACATTTCGCTTGAGAAAAACAAGTTCCATTTACTTTTCAAAAGATTGTTACATATAGCCGATGGTTTGTACTTAAAAGCGATTCAAGCCTCATTGGTATGGTAACCTCATGTCTATGGTAATGCAAGCACAATATATTTATATATAATTTTCACCTTCTCATATTCATTTTTTACTTTTCCTGATTCTCTTATATTAGTTATTCAATGCCATACGGTTTTTTTTTTTTTTTACAGTTAAAAATATATCTGAAATTGTTGACCTAATTACTTAGATTTTTATTTTGTTTACATAAATATATACAGGGTATCCCAAAAAGGTGGTAACGGGCATTAATTCTTTATCTATTAGAGATAAGTGAATAATGCAAATTGAAAAAATGCTTAAAATAAGGTCGGCAATAAAGATTAAGCTACGAAAAACTTCTCCAGTTTATTTTCAAAACGTTACACTTTTTTTAATTTGTATAGGACCCCGTACAAAAAAAAATCCGGTTAGCAAATTGGGTCCCAACACATGAGGTGACACACAAAATTTGGTAATTGTATCCTAAAAAGTGTCACAGATATAAAGATAAATATAACGTTGACTTAAACCGCTCTTCAATGGCTCCCGAAGGTACAAAATCACGTCCATCTCATTTCAGGGGTCGTACGAAAATTACGAAAAAAAATCTTTTTTATCCGATACTAAGGTGGCCTGTACCTTCCCTGTACCTTTATGATTAGTGCAGTGTTGGCCAAATCAGACTTGGGCAGTATCGCTAGTACATGTATTTTCAAAATACATTTGTAACTTGTATTTTGTATTTTCGCTCATAAAAAAACAAAGTATTTTGAGAATGTATTTTATATTTTCAAAATACAAAACAACAACAACAACAACAGCAACAAAAGCATTTTGTATTCATTACATTAAATCAATCGTAACACCACAGATTGCTCAGATCGCATGTACAAATGAAAATCATAAAATGGCTGATTTTTACTTTTCCCCTCTATTGATGTAATTTATGAGCTGCACTACAATTTACCCGTAGTATTGTCACTGAAGAAGGGTTAGGGTTTCTTGCGATCTCTAAATTTAACTAAGCAGGAAAGGGAAAGAAAAGTCTCATACTCCTGTTTAAAGCACAAACAGTATATTTGGTCTAGGAATGTTCTTGTAGATTCCCACTGTATATGAAACCAAAAGTAGTAAAAACATTTTTGGGTAGTATTTATTAGATTCTATAAGGGAATTTGAAAGGTGTTACTAAATTCTGGAAAAATAAGGCTGCCAGTATTTCTGTAGTAGTATAATGGATTGTTGGTTATTGTGGTTAAGAGACAAAGATACACGAAGGCTATCAGCCTTAGGGGGGCTTTTTAAGGGGTTTTAAGGAACATTCAGTTACACATGGATTAAAACACCCCAAATTCCAGGCCATTAGAGCGACAGCTTGGCATAATAGTATTGGGTGAATCAAATTTCCATTTTAATGATTTTGAAACCTTTTGTGCAATTCTTAATTAAAAATGTTTCCAAATTTTGTCTGTAGATGGAAATGAAAAAGTTAAGGAGCAGTGTCAGTTATGGAAACTGACATAGATAATATGCAAAATATTTAAATTTACGAGAAATTCGAAAACTTACTGAAAGACAAAATTTGATTTTTTTTTTTTTTTTTTTTGGCTGTGATTTAGCTGAGTATTTACATCCAAACGTTCAACTGAAATCAATAAATAATAAATATTATATGTAGAGGTTTATTTTAGACTATACTTTAGGAAATTAGTTTCTATAAACGAATTTGAAACAGACGACTATTCATTGTTCACATTCTGAAATTATTTAGTTTTCATTCCGCTTTGAGTGTTAATGCAATTTCTCAGAAATGGTCTGTTTCCGATCTTATTGCTATAAAGGTAAAATTTTTAAAGGAAACGATGATAAAACAAGCAGCTCCTCTTCCGTAACACAACTATTAAGATTGCTTTTGTTATTCCTGTTAAAATGTATTTAAATAAAATAAACTGAGATCTTTGGTGGAAAATTTAGCTTTTTCTCAATTCAAATATTTTAAAATTTTTATGTATTTTGTATCTACTTTAAAAATGCATGTATTTTATAATTTTGCATTTTTTTAATTCAAGAAGCATTTTGTATTTTGTATTTTAGTGTTTGAATCAATGCATTTTCTTTTTTGTATCGAAAATACATTTTCGATACATTTTCGATACAACCATACAGTTTCGATATAACCTAAAAAATGTACAAAAAGACAATACTGGTGATATTTCCATTCATAAAATTATTATGAATATACTGTATTGAGTGATACGTTGTGAAACATATTGTACAAATTCCTACAGAAATACTTCATATTTGCAGAAACTGCGGGCTTCCTCAAATTAGTATTTAGTTGGTGCCTTCCATTCATGAGCACCATGGCTTCGCTTATAGGTACTTTTCTCTTTGAATAAATAACCCAGTGCTGTGCCAAAGTTAGCAACCTGATGTTTTTGTTTTTATAGTATGGTTGCATTATTTAATAAGTATCCCTAGTTACAATAATATGAAAGAAATAGGAAATTGCTAAAATGTGCTTTATCTAACTGGATGGGGACATTTTTTAGATGAGCGATAAATGCGCGATCGATAGTTGAGCGATAAATACGGAATCTTATTTCCGACTTTATTTTGAACATTTTTTCAACTGGCATTACCCACTTATCTCTAACAGATAAAAAGAACTAAAGCCTATTACCACCTTCTTGGGATATATAAAGATTTAATTAAGTCAAATTATTAATTAGACACTTTAAATTGAATTTTATTAATGTTTTGAAGAACAGCAAGCAGAAGGCAAAAGTAAAGCAACTGGATAGGCACTGCTCGGGGCTAAATAATTTATCTAAATCACAATCGTGCAAAAATCCGGATGCTGAAATCTCTTGGCAGAAGAGAACCGTACTTTTTGACGGCTTGTGTTTAGACCATGTTATCACTTGAAAAGTATCACGGCAATTCCATTCGCTGGTTACTAAGATAAAATAAGTTTAGACTCCATCTTATACGGAAGGTAAAACCTGGGTGGGGAGTAGAAAAGCAGAGAAAACCCAGGGTATTGTGTTAAAACCAACTTAAAGTCAAAGTAACGAAATTTTTAACATGAAATACTAGAAAATAAGTCCCATTATTTTAGTACAAACATCCCTTAAAATATTACAAAATACATATTATATAATTATTATATGTTTTGCTGAATTCTATCAACTTAACAAGTTCTTGCACACGTCATTAGCAAAATAGCTCCGAAGAATGTTTGAAATACTGATTAACTATAACCCAACATCTCATAATTAACTTTAATAAGCTTTGTTGCAAGGGAGTTTTTCAACGTCGTAAGTTTCAGTATTACTCCGTTTGAAAACTGTGAGAAATAACCTGACTCAACTACCCTGGTCAGAACGTGACATCATAAATTTAAAAATTGCGTTAAATTCGTAAACTCTGCTACACAATTTAACGCCCAATTCGCAATTTGAGCGATTCTAAATAGCTGCTCGAGATTACACAGTTTGATGTTTTCCTCGAGATTGAAGCATGGCAGATTTAAATATTTAGATTGGTACAGATTGGATATTTTCCACTACGGTGAAATGAAATATTTTGTTATGCTAAGTACGCCAATCTGACAAAAATTATGCTTAAAAAGATATGGAGAGGTGTTTTAATGGCAATCATTATTAAAAATATTTACCGTTTATGCTAAGGCATAAATTACAAAGAATCACTAAAGAGTAAAAAATCAGCCATTGGTTTCAAATATCCAAGCTGATTCTTTAAAATGAGCAGTAAAGAGAGAGAAACGAAGATGAATAATACTAATATAAGTAATAGATAGTATAAGTATCAGTAGATTTGTTAGGTTAATATGAATTAAAGCACAGTATACCAAGTTAATAAATATTTCGTTAAATTAAAATTGGTCTATTCATCATTTTTAGATGGTCGTCTTACAACTGAACTATAATCCTAGGTTGCGTTCAGGGGCGTAGCCAAGGGGGGGATATCGGGATATATCCCCCGCCGAAATTTTTGGATTAGTGGCCACAAGATTAATGCTGTGTAGAAATTCCGTCTATTTATACACATATCCCCCCCCCCTGAAATTTTTCCTGGCTACGCCCCTGGTTGCGTTAATGTGTACCGTGATAGTTTCAACAAAAGGGACTACCTAAATTGTAATTTATTTGTTTATTTTTGAGATTTTGTTTTGTCACAGGTAGTTATTTTAGGAAAGAATTCTCTTCCTGCCGTACGAAGAATGGGCACGCAGCTAGTACATATATGTATATATATTCAATAAATAAAATTTATCGAAATTTTGAGTTGATTAATTAAACTAAAGTGAACGAGTTTGAATCTTTTCGAGTTCTATAATAAAATCTTCTATGCAATTAACGTTACACTCGTTCAGAAACTGCAGGTTCAAAAGTTTTTGTTAATGGTTTGCAATAAAACTATATGATTGGGGAGAAAACATTTGCGCTAATAGCATTGCACTCGTTAAGAAACTGCAGGTGTAAAACTTTTTGTTGAAGCTCTACAAGAAAACTATCAGGAGAAAACGTTTGCACTAATAAAATTACACTCTTTCAGAAACTGCAGATGATACGGTCATGTGCAGTTAATGGTATCCAATAAAACTTTATACCTCTAACGCAGAGATAACATTTTATAATTTTAAGTTTATATGATTTCAAGAGGCATTTTCGATCATTGAATTTTGAACGACTGCTTCAAAATATAATGTAACATACTCAAAGCCAGGTTAACTATCTCCAGTACATTTCTTGCGTGATTTTTCAACTAGGATGTATAAAGGAGGATAATATTTGCTTGTAATATATCAATAGGGAAACCAAACAAATACAATGATTTATGACCAGTTATTTTGTGAAGAAGAAACTTATTCGTTCTGCACCTGTAAGTAACTCCACTTAAGTATACATCGATTTGCCTTTGCCAGCCTTGTGATGTTCCTTTTTCAAGGAAAATAAAAGAATATATTAAAAATGTTACAAAATTGTATTTATCTTATCCAAAATGAACGTGATGATTTGTTAAAAATTAAATAATGATCCGTTTTTTGGAAAATGGCAATTAAATGCATTCAAACTCGTGAAATTAACAGGTACAGTTTTATCTGAACTGACAGGTGCAGCGTTATGAAATTACCAATGATTTACTCTTTTAGGGGATCATCCACTAATTGCGTCACACTTCTAAAGAAGGAATTTCAAAATGTAATAGAGAATGACTAATTAATGCTGTGCGTTATTTTTCACTAGAAACTGTCAAACATACGTTGTAGGAAAATTCGCGCTAAAACATGATTTCCAGGAATCAAATATAGCTGTGAATGATCATTAACATAAATTAATGTCATTCGGAAATTAATTTTATTTTTCTCACCTTCAGACATTCCCTTAGCATTTGGCGACAAATGCTAAAATTTTTAACTTGCGATATTTTGCTAACTATTGCACTTAGAAACATGGGATATTTTTAATTTACCTTCTTAGAGGAACTTTTTTCCAAATATACGTGATAGGAAATGATAAGAAAGGAGTGTCCGTATAAAAATTGAATTTTGTATTTTAATTTGTGTACAATCCCTAGTTAAAAAAAAAATCAAGCTACTCTTTATTTGACGAACTTCCCTAATTGAAACTAAGTTTTGGTGCCTTACGGTTGAAAAGATAATCGCTTTAACATCTATTTTGAATTGCCCGATATATTACTGTATCAAGTAAGGAGATATGGATTTAACAACAATGAAAACAATGCGGGAAAGGGATGAAATAGTGATATCTACTCATTTTCCATATATCTGTGAATTATCAAACATATGTTGAAAAAAATTACATCTAATTTTTCAATTTAAAGCAACTAAATAATATACTACGTTAAGAAATATTTTAGAAATCAATAATAGAAATGACATAAGAATATCTTAAATATCTAAAAAGCTACAACTATATTTTTAAAAAACACTAATAAAGATTCAATGCTTTTTCACAAGATTTTGTGAATGATCTACATAAAATATGATTTGATAAAACTCTAATTTAATCTAAGCATAATTAATTCTGACCAATAAAATTACTGTCAAAAGAAACTGCAGGCCAAACATGCGCTCCGAATCTCGATTTAAATAAGCGAAAATCGATTCCTGAGAATAAACAACAAACGTATATTTTTACTTTGATAGAGAAATGACGGACAGTGTAATTGTATTAATCTAATGCAACGGTGCATTTTCTTTCGACAAAAATCGATGCGCGAGAGAAAATTTCTTTATTCACTTATTTATTGTAAATCAATAGCTAAGTGAATTCTAAATTTTTTTTTTCCCTTACAAAATTGCATGCTGTGATTTTTAGACGAACACATTTTGTAAAATCTCAGAGATAATGGATTATTGAACAATTTTGTGTTGCTAACGATATATTTCGAGAAATACTTATATTTATATGCTATACATACAAAGTAAATTTTTATAAGTAATGTTAGCTCATTGGTTGGTTGGTGGATTTTTTTTTTTTTTTTTTTTTTTTAAGAAACAGTTTTGGTATGGAGTAATTTACAGGAAACTTAGAATTCAACATGAGCAACAGGCATGATCGTATACAGTTTTAAGTGAGTGATATGTAAAATAGTAACTCTAAAACGTTGCACACAGAATATAGTAAAGTAATCATTAAGGGATTTCATTTTGAAAATCAAAATATATCAAATCACGGTGGCTAATAGTTAGCAGAAGTTACGTATTTAGCAAGACAAGCGTTCCAGGCGAATTGTGCAAAAGTATGTACAAACTCACAAAGCCTAACTGACGAGAACATAGGTTTTAACCTTCAATGTCCACCAAATAAAATGACAATGACCTTTACCATAGAATGTGTCTCAGTGGATTGTTGGAATCAAACAGGTCATCCAAGGAAAGGTGTAGGATTATTGACTCTTATATTACCTTAGCATTAAAGCTTCAGAAACTTTAGAGAGAGCTATTTGACTAACAGACGTTAATGACACATAATTATTGTATCAAGAGCTGAAATCCAAGGTATAACATAAATAAATCTTCAGCAGAAAAATTAGTAATTTGAAAATGGTTTAAACACATTAAGGTTACATTTAGAATTTGAAAGTGAAATACACGTTGATTTAAATTATTTGATGAATTGCATCACATGTGGGGACTTTTTAAAAATGTTAAATGAATACTATATCACCACACACATAAAGAATAAAATTACTTTTTAAAAAAGTGCTTGTTTTTAACTCAACCATAAGGGAAAGAATAGATAATATTATAAAAGTCAGAACTGACTAATTCAGATAACATGCTTCAAAATACTTCTGATCCTGTGAGAATCAAACAAATTTTGTTAATTTTTTAGAGTAGTAGTTAAAAAAGAGATCGTGCTGTGTACGTGATACTGTATTTTAAGGCATTTTTATCTTGCTTTTTAAAAGGCCGTAAAATCTTGTGCTCTGTCTGCGTCAGCCATCCACACTCCAAAGTTTGTTCTTTATACACGTCCTTTAGACAAGTGATTATTTATGCAATTTATGCTTATTCCACGTCTGCAGAAATAAAGAAATCTGACCTAAGTGAAGACAGCCTTTAAAAATTACCTTTCAGTAGATTTTCTTCAGTACGTAAAATGTTTCTTTAAGCAGTGCTCAGTAACGAATTTATCAAATTAGGATAAGAGAAATGTTAAATCGATATTTGTGTGCATGTATATTTACTCTAAAATAAATACATTTACTATGAATCTGCACCTTTCCATGCTAATGCTGTAAAATCTGGAAATTGAAAGTCTTTATTCACAGATGTTTAACGGTTTGTTCCTGTAAAATGTTCCATTCCATATTCTACTTACAATACATCTGACAGATTTAGGAAGTGGTAAAACTCAAAACCTGCGAATAAATTTCTACATTACTATCACCTCGATCTAGTACTTCGTAAATTCAGTCAATCTGTGATAACACTTTTTTTGTGAGTGCGAGAGCGGAAAAATACTTTTCTTCGTTCAGAAAAGGCACTATATTTTGTATTTATATATACGTCGAAAATAGCCGTATCAAGGAAAACAGAAACACACGTTTTCCTCATGATAAAGTACTTCAGTTCTCACAAAAATTCAAGGACGAAACGTGATCCATGAACTTCAACTTTCACTGTGACTGGACAGTTTCCGACAATTTTAGCTGTTCGGCTAGAAAAATGGAATAAAATGTATAGGATGTCTGAGCGCTTCATTGAGCAGAATCATTATCGGACAATTGAGCAATTTAATTTGTTGTCTATGTCTGGTGTGCCTTACTGCGTTTCAAGTTCATCGGAATAATTTCCTGGTTTTGATCATGTAGCGTTTTATTTTATTTTATTCTTTCTGTTCATTAAAAAAAATTCAAAAATTCTGCTTTTCCTATGTCATAAGATATAATGCGATATTCTTGAAAAATATAATACACACGGTTATTATGTACACAATAGCACAGTCTTGAATAATGTTGCACAACTTCGGGTGTTTATAACGTACTTTAGTTATGGTGTACGATTTTTTTTGTCTCATGAGTATACATTATAACTAGTTTCCACAGGTTATCTTATGAATATCTGTGACAACTTTTGATGTTTCTACGAGAAAGCTACCCAAAAGCTGCGCGCACACGAAAAAAAAAGAACAACCTATTTTATTAAAATAGCAAATCTAAATTTTTACAGATAACTAAGAGCTTTCTCTCCCACCCCTTTTATCATTAAGTTATGTCAATACTCAATTTGAAAACCTTCAATATTTTTTTTAAGCAAGCATACACTAAAAACCCAGTTTATATGCATTCCACTCAAATAATCCGTCTAAAAATATTTTTTAATTGTAAACTATTCTTCTCTAATCCTGTTCAGAACCTGTAAAAATTAGTTTATTATCTAGCGCATTTACTGAATTTAGATTTCTTGTATTAATAATAAATTAAGAATAACCAATAAATAAACTATGGCTCAGCAGTTGCAGGGAAATTTTTCTTACTGCACCAATCCAAGACATTTCTTATCTAATTTAATATGCTAACATTTTTTTTTCCGCTTTGAATTCAGAAATTTTGTCTCGGGGTATTTCTTCCATAGTTATTTTTTAACAATTTCAAATAATCAATATTTTAGAAGCAAAATCCAACAGAATACTTCTGTATAAACTTTCTTTTTTCAAGTATAATTTAAAAACAACCAAACAAAAGTCAACGAACCATAAATTTCTCAATCTTCTAACGACACATAGATTTATTATATTAAAAATTTCTGTGTCTGTAATTTTTTTCTACTGGCAATTCTAAACAAGAAATAATGTAAAACTCCTGCAAAATATCATCTTTTTAAATATTGTTAGATTAATTATTTTATCGATTAATTCGAATTTTTTCGAACATAAGCGATTTATGCATGGTTGGTCTTCCTATTTTAAATGCAATAATTAAATTTTCTTTCTGAGATTTTAACTAGGCTATTTTTGTTAAAAGATAATATTTACTGAAAGTTTTTTGAATGAATAGAAGTCTCTTCAATCCTGCATTTTACGGTGAGTGCATTTGACTTAATAGAACCTGTTAAGAAATTAAAATTATTTTTAAAAAGCTAATTTTCATAATTTTTTTTCTGGGTCCTTTAATAAATCTTCATGGCATATTCTATAGAATTAAAAGAATTATGTTTTCAATTTAAAGTAAAATTTAAGTTTTAACTGGAAATATTTTTTAAATAACGTCATAACATTTTTTTTTAATATTGCTTTTTTATTCTTTTGAAAATAATACGAAAATTGATTATTTTCAAAATTTTTGCATCTAGTAAAGTTCTGCTTTTTTAATAAATTCTTAAAACAGTTTTTAAATGTTTTTATATAAGGTGCATTACTTAAAGTTACTTTTTTCAGCATTTAGCAACTACAAACTTACAGAGTGAAAGTTCAGTGGCAATGATCTTCAAGGAATTTTGAGTTCAGTCGTCACTGAGCAGAAATAACCAGGAACAATACACAGTAGCTTATTCGACAATACGTGGTAATGGTTCACTTGAAACCCAATTTTGCTTCCTCGGACCACTTTCTGAAGTGAACGGTTCTTGCTTCTCTTACAAACATATGAAAAACTAGCTGAAATACGCGTGGCTGATGGGTTGATTCGTAACACAAACTTCCAAACAGCTTGAATTTTCGTCAGCATTCCATGAGTACAAAGAACGGAATTAGAATATTGGAAAAAGTATAGAAAGCAAAGTTATAAATTCTGTGTATTGTTAAAACATTACAGGTTATGAGAGTAATTAAGTGCTGAGTGAAATTGTCAATAGAGAAAACATTTTATTTTCAAAATTAACGTTTTATTCAGGCTGAATGAGCTTTTCAAGTCAGTAATGACTCCTAACCTGTAACTAAATTTTGTTTGATTCGCTGTGAGATATTTTAATATTATGCTTTCAGAAAGTTTTGCACAATTTTCACAAAGTTTAAAAAAGCAAAATTTATTCAAATTTTCCAAAAAATTCCTACATTTATTGCTTCAGTCGTTGCTGATCATGTTACTAAATTTCATTCTATTTTCTTAAACATTTTTGAGGGATGCGAGAACAAACATTTACACTATTTTAAAATTTATTCAATTTTTTTTAAACATTTGACTTTTATTGTTTCCGTTGTTCCCGATCATGTTACCAAATTTTGTCAGTTAAGCCGTTTCTGAGGAATGCAACAACGGAAATTTACACGATTTTCACAACATCTCAAAATCTACGAAATTTCTGCAGCTATGTTGTCATCTATAATTTAAATTAATTTGCCATCTAATATAATTTCAAATTCCATTCTATTCCATTGCCATTTTTCAGGAATGTAACAAACATGTATACTCAATTACAACTGTGCTACTGTGCATGTTTCTGCGCAATATCTAGTGTGCATGTTTCTGCTTTAAGCCGCAAAAATACATAAAAAAATTTGATGTACTTCGGCGCCTATATTTTAAGTAACTACCTGTGACGATATTAAATTTTGTTTCATTCGCTTCAATGGTCTATACGTGATGGATAAACATTTTCGCAATTTTGAATGAATTTTCGTAAAATCTCAAAATCTAATTAAAAAAACTTTTAAATTCCATACCTATGGCTTAAGGTGAGTGACCATCTATAATGTCACCAAATTTCATTTAATTCGCTACAGTCGTTATTACGTGATGCGAAAATAAATACTTACGCATATTGAAACAATCTTTGCAAAATTTCAAAATCAGATTAAAAAAATTTAAAAATTCTACTCCTATAGTTTAAATTGATCGACCATTTTATCATGACAGCGAATTTCATTTTGTTCGCTTCAGTCGTTATTACGTGATGCGCGAACAAAATAAAGCGTCACGGACAGAATGACAGAAATCAGACTTTTTTGACGGTCGTACTGGGTTTCCAGGTGCTTCAATTCCAAGTAATGCACAGACAAAAGTCTAATTTTATTTATACAGATTTACTACTACATATTAAAAACTTCCGATCTAAATTAAAAAAAAAAAAAACTTAGAATTCAGTTAAATCACAGGTTTCTTGAAGCTTGGACCTTTGATGATTTATAGTTGACATAGGTAAAACAGAAATTCAGGTTACACCTTTCTGCGTAGAATGTTCGAAAAGAAGCATAAAAATACAACACTTCCCTACACAACAATCTTTTTGAGTCAAATTTCGATGCAATGTACTTAAATCTGGTGAGATTTTAGTTTAGTGGTAGTACGGTTTTTTTAGCTTCCTTTCAACAAAAGGCAAAGCAATTTATGGGACTTACATAAAAACCTTTATTACTCTAACATAAATCATACAATTCCAACGCCAGTTTTATCAGGCGTCCAAAACAAAAACAGTCCCAACAAAATTTTATATAAAACTAAATTAAATCTTTAGAATCCTCGCACCTCTCATTATTGTAATGTGCCCTCATTCTCAAGTACATATTTTATATTTCAGCTCGAGTCAAATTTCCCAGTTTTATTACCATGGAGTTTGGTGCATTCGTTAGTTCATCATCACATAATCCGTTGATAATATCGACGGAACTTTACTACTCCCATGGGGGAAAGCACATCCGTCACAGGAGTGACGATGCTGCTGAAAGAAAATCTTTGTTTACAATCGTTTATTGGAACTGTACCTGATTATCCGGATCACTGTATTATTAATATTTTTTTAAACAGGTTCGAAAAATAAATAATTATATCCTCATAATACACTGTAATAATTCAATTTACAATAATACGATTGAATATAAAAATACATAAACCTGATCCTACTTTATTAAGAAGGATCTAACTTGAGCCTGGATAATGCATCAGCATTTCCATGTTGAACGCCCCTTCGATAAGTAATTTTCAAATTGTATCGCTGCAACGCTAAAGCCCACCTTGTTAATTTGGCGCTGTGTGGAAGACCATATGTCAAAAATGTTAAAGGGTTATGATCTGATACAATCTGGATTTCCGCGCCAAATATCCAAGTTTCAAATTTTTTTAGTGCTTCTAAAACTCCATATGCTTCTCTCTCAATCGTAGACCATTTCATTTGGTTGGGGTTTAGTTTATTGCTGAAAAAAGCAATAGGGACTTCCTTTCCCTTGGCGTCCTTTTGTGCGAGACACGCGCCAATAGCTGTAGCCGATGCGTCACTGTACAACTGAAACGGCTTGTCAAGATCTGGGGTGTGTAAGATAGGTATCTTCATCAATTCCTCTTTCAATCGAGTAAACGCTTGGTCCTCAGCGGAGCCCCAAAGTATAGTAATCGGTACTTTCTTCTTGGTTAGATTTGTTAGTGGCAAAATTATTTGCGCGAATTGTGGTATGTAACTCCTATAATAACTTGCTAGACCGATTAAGCTTCTTAGCTCTTTCTTGGTAGTAGGCCTTGATATCCTCGTTACAGGTTCAATCTTCTCCGGATCCGGTGTATGCCGACCGGAACCTACAATATGGCCCAAAAATTTTACCTGGGTTCTCCCGAACTCGCATTTTCCAAGATTCACAGTAAGTCCTACTCCCCTCAATGTTTTAAAGACTTGGCTTATATGCTTTAAATGTTCTTCCCAACTGTTAGAGAAAATGGCTACGTCGTCAATGTATGCACAACAATAATCACGATGTACGAATAATGCTTTATCCATTGATTTCTGGAATGTCCCTCCGGCGTTCTTCATCCCAAAAGGTAAGACTTTCCATTGATAATACCCCGAATGTGTTACGAAGGCGGTGAAATGCTTGGATTCTTTATGCATGGGAATCTGCCAGTATCCCTTCGTTAAGTCTATGACGGTTATAAATGCAGCTTGCCCTACTCTGAATATTAAATCCCTGGCGATTTTCATGGGATATGAATCAGGCACCGTGAAACTATTCAATAGTCTAAAATCAATACATAACCTCACGCTTCCATCCTTTTTGGCAACACAAACAACAGGATGTGCCCATTCGCTATCGCTTGGTTCAATGAGGTCCATTTCAATTAGCTCCTCGATTTAGCGATCAACTTCTTTTTGTAAACTGATGGGTATTCGATACGGTTTGAGTCTCTTTGGCGTGCAGTTCTCCGTAACTTTAACATAATGCCCGTCGACTTTGGCATGTCCTGGCTTTGAACTAAAAATGTCCATATATATCTTTACATCAAATAACTCTTGGGTTTGCTCTTCTGTTAAACTATGATTTCTAGTTTTCTCCAAATGTTTTCGGATGTCCTCTACCTCTTTCTTTGTTTTATCAGTAGGTGCGTAATGGATTACGCCAACTTCTACATCCATTTCGTAAACAACACCAATGTGATTTACCCTCTCCACATACGGTCGTACTTTATTCACGTGTAGCTCTCTAGTACTACCATCCTCTAATTCAACTCTTACCGAATGTGGTCTGGTGATCTGAATTACCGTTGCCGGTCGAATCCAAGTGCTTAAAAGTTTGTGAGTTGATGATGGGAGTAATATCAACACTTTGTCGCCAATGGCAAACTGTTTTTCTCTCGCACGGAGATTATACCTGGAAACGTATTCTCCTTGAGCTTTCTCGGTGTTTTCGGAAGCGATCTCATTAGCTTTACGTATATTTTCAACTAAATCTTCAAGATATTTAGTGATTGGTCTGGACGCGGTCGTTGGGATAGTTCGTTCTCCAGTCCAAATACTTTTCAATAAAGATAATGGTCCTTGTGGTAACCGCCCATAAACCAATTGAAATGGTGATAGCCCCGTGGTGCTGTGTGGCACTTCACGATACGCGAACATGAGATATGGTATATGTATATCCCAGTCTCTCCCATACTCTTGTATGTTTTTATTCATCATCTCCTTAAGAGTTTTATTCCATCGTTCTACTGCCCCCATACTTTCCGGATGTCCGGGTGTCGAAAAACGTGGCGCTATCCCTAATAGATTTTCAAATGATTGAGTCAGCTTGGAAGCAAAATTCGTACCCTGGTCGGTGCATATCACTTTTGGAAAACCGGTGTGGGTGAAAATCTTCATTAAAACGTCACACATTGTCTTGGGACTAATCTCTTTCAATGGAATTGCCTCGGCCCACTTAGTACATAAATCCACGGCACAAATAATATATCGATGTCCTCTCCTCGATGCAGGCTCTAGTGGTCCTATACAGTCTACGCTCCAGACTTCAAAAGGATTTTCAGGCCTAACGATAGGCTGTATGGGAATATGATCCCGATAGGTGCTAGTTCTCCTCAATTGGCATTCTTTGCAACTTTGACAGTATAACTTTACATCTTGCCTGATATTAGGCCAGTAAAATGAATATCTGATTCTTTGTAGAGTCTTATTTTCCTCTAGATGTCCTGCCAACGGAATCTCATGTGCCATTCTTAAAATAAAATTCCTTCTTTCTTTTGGAATTACTACTTGCTGAATTTCTTCTCCACAGACATAGTCCTTATGCTGTAGTATTCCCTGATCAATGAGATACGAATTTTCTTGCCTTTCTGCCCAATCAAAGCATCTCTTGAGTGTCTCGTCATCGCCTTGAAGTTTCGCCAACTCTGAAATGGCATCTAGCTTTCTACTCGCAGACTCACTTGCTGTCAAGACATTCACATTCGGCGTAGTGGAATTCAAATCCGAAGATATTTGTACATTTACGTCCTCCTCTGATTTCCCTACTGCTTCTGCTTCCACATTTGAAACTGTTTCTTGCCATAATTGTTTATTGTGATAAAGTTCAATGTTCTCATTTAGCATCTCAAAAGCTGAACGACTTATTAACATATCACTGGTAAGTTTCTTTGAACCGGCACACATAATTGCCGTATCGCCATGTTTACCATCGTGGATTTTCATCTCATATGTCGGAAGTGAAGCGGTTTCATTATCGCCAAACGCGGACGATAACTCTATTTGTCCTTCTCCTTCAAAAGGCGTACCATGTACTAATTCCTCGTGAATTACAGATATCTGTGAACCAGAATCAACTATACCATTAAAAATTGATTTTCCACATTTGATTTTAACCTCAATTAGGTCATCCAATTTTTTTGTGATTACTTGATTCAGATAATGGAACGGAGATCTTTGCTGTCAACACACCTGTTTTCTCGGCTGTATCAGCGCTTACAGTGTTTATTTTCGGTTGTGAAATTTGTCGAGTAAAAGTATTGTTTTGAGTATTCGTCATATTACTTTTAAATTGTCGTCCTTGCCCACAGAACTTAGAAATATGCCCCTCTTTACCGCAACTAAAGCATGTGGGATTAAATCTGCGTTTAACCAACGTTTCATCTTGACGTTTCTGAACCCACTTAGGAATGGTTTGAGACAGAGACTTCGACGTCATCCTAGCTCCTTGTTCCATTGGACGCTCATAATTTCTCTCATTACCTTTATTTTTCGAATCACCTCCCCACGACCTCTTCGCTAAATCATGGACGTTAACATATTCGTCTAGTTTATCTGCCAACTCAGACGGGATTATCAACTTAGACCACTGGTCCAAAAAATGCTCACGTATTTCATGTGGAACTCTCCTCTTGATTTGGTCAGCGATAATCAATTTCTTCAACCCGTCATAATCCTCGATTTCTAATCCTTTTACCCACTCTTCAAAATAGTTAGTTATTTCAAAACAGAAATCTCTCCACGTTTTCTCTGGCACTTTTTGATGGGTCATAAATTTCCTCCTAAAACTTTCAGGGCTTAATTTAAATCGTCTTAACAAAATCGATTTTATATACTCATAGTTTTCTGCATTCTCTGTCGGTTCTCTATTAATCAGCTGAACAATTTCCGTTGGTAATAAATTTAATAAACACAAGACCCATTCCTTGTTATCTACTTTCAATCTATTAGCATGATTTTCAAACATCGTTAAATAGCATGTAATATCAGATTCGCGCGGGTCAAACTTAGGTGTGTACTTGAATAATTCTAACCTAGCTTTCCCAGCGTCTCTAAAATTTTCGTCTCTAACGTTTGTTGACAAGTCTATTCTACTATTTACCTCGATTTCCAATTTTCTTACCTCAAATTCTCTCTGCTCTCTTTCTCTTCTTTCTTCAAATTCTCTTTGTTCTCGTTCAAATTCTCTTTGTTCCCGTTGTTTTCTTTCTTCAATAAATGAACTAAGCATTTCCTTTACCAATTCTAAATCTTCTTCATAAATATTGCTACTGGTAATCATTTTCTTTAGATCCGGTAGTAACAAACCAGGTGAAGGATTTTCACCGATCTCTGCCGCTAACTTAATTAAATCTTCCTTCTTTCCCTTATTTAAAAACGACATGGCTCTTCTCACAACTAAATAACTTCTCCACTTCCTAGGTTTTGATCCTATCGCTGCTGCGCCAGTACGGTTTTTTTAGCTTCCTTTCAACAAAAGGCAAAGCAATTTATGGGACTTACATAAAAACCTTTATTACTCTAACATAAATCATACAATTCCAATGCCAGTTTTATCAGCCGTCCAAAACAAAAACAGTCCCAACAAAATTTTATGTTAAACTAAATTAAATCTTTAGAATCCTCGCACCTCTCATTATTGTAACGTGCCCTCATTTTCAAGTACATATTTTATATTTCAGCTCGAGTCAAATTTCCCAGTTTTATTACCATGGAGTTTGGTGCATTCGTTAGTTCATCATCACATAATCCGTTGATAATATCGACGGAACTTTACTGTGGTTAAGGCAAAGCTACGCAAAGGCTATCGGCCTAACTGGGGACTCCTGGGATGGAGGACCTTTTAAGGGTTTCTAACACAAACTGATGTTACATCTGTAGATAACCGTTCAAAACTCCAGATCGATAGCCACGGTGTAGACTAGAGCCCAGTACCTACACCGATCAGAGACATTTTAGAGATAATGTATTTTTTTAAAAAGCTGTATATCATTTTTAATTTAATGTTGTGCGAGACCCTATAAAAGAATTTTAGATTTATTTCCATTTTTTAACTTAAGGATAACTCTTATAAACGTATACTTATTGCATTGTGTTTGAAATGGATGAATGTCTCTAAATAACAAAATAGACCGCAATATACTAGAATTCTGTTGAGTGCTCCTATAGAAGAATTGTAAGTGATACAAACACTATTTTCAACGCAGAGCATTATTTTGTAGTCTTTATATATAACATATATGAATTTTGTTTTGTTTCAAATAGCCAAATAATTCTAAAATACGCTTTAAAAAATGATTACCCATAGAGCATAATCTACTGAAATTCTTTTGGATGCTTCTGTAAAAGAATTGTAAACATGCACCCTTTTTTAATAGGGCACATGGAATAACATATGTGCTCTATTGTAAATAGGAATAATACATAAATTTCATGGTAATCGATGTATGATTACGGTAGTTAGAGCACGAAAGTAATGAAAATATCGCCAAGCTGAGTTCATTTTTCAAAACACTTTTTGTGTCGTACTTGGCGATTTATCGACGAAAGTTACCAAGTTTGTCAACTTTTGGGGCATTTTTTGAGGAAGACACAAGACCACGACGGACGATTAGCTGATTTATTAAAAAAATAATTGTTAATTTATTGTAAAAATAATGCAGTAGTTGCAAGTGAATTCCAAGCATAATTTTTGTGGCTTTGGTATTTATTAAAGTGTAGATGTGAAATCTATTATTTGAATTTACGCGATTGAAGGAAATTTTATGCACACTTCAAATTAAAATGAATTTTTTAAACGAGCTTGATATTAAATCTTGTCAAAAAATATTTCTTACTTCAAAAAATTATTTAAATTTAAAACCTCGTTTTTCCTTAATCAAAAGAAAAATAATTCTTGATGAAATGGAATCGTTTAATATATTTTAGCATCTAAACTTTTTATGAAAAATAAAAAAATTTAAACTAGTATATGGATGAAAAAACTCAATATTTGAATTTTCAGACATTTGATATAAGACAAAAAAGAGTACTTAGCTAATGTAATTAAATACTATAGTTCAATTAGCAGGAAAACGTAATACAATAAATAAGGCATTTGAATCTTCCATCCGAATTATTTAATTCAACGGAGCACGAATTCAAAAAAATAATTAATTAAATTTCACCAAATAATTCAATTAACTTTACTATGAAAATCATTGAACCCAGTATTATATTTAAATAACTCAAACACTTAGTATTACATTAAACAAATATTATGTGTCATTAGGCTTTTTAAGAGCGTATGTAAGTAGTTCAATCAGTTTTTATTAAAGTACTAGCTGACCCGGCAAACGTTGTTTTGCCATATAAATTATTCCTAGGATTATTTTAGTAGAAAGAAATGACTAACTTATTGTAAGTTTGTGAGGATGTGGTATATGAGTGGAAGAGGCACGGAGCTCTGTGAACGATGCTGCAATATAAAAATAACACAATACCAAACATTTGTATTTTTAATTCATTGTAATGTATTCTTTAAATTTATATATATCGCTAATTACAATAATTTTACAAAAAAAAATAAAATCAATCTCTTAACGGAATAGAGTATACAATATTTTTTGTTACCCCACCTTTAGCTAACACAAACAAACTGGATGGTTTGCCCACTCGAGAGCAAGCCACGTATAATTGTCCGTGTGAAAAACATGGTGTTCTCAAATCTAAGCCACAAACAGACATAGTTTGGCCTTGAGACTTATTGATAGTCATTGCAAATGCCAATCTTATTGGAAATTGAAGACGTTTAAATTGAATTGGCACATCCGTGGGTATAATAGGGATCCGTGGTAGTAATATATTTTCACCTCGAAATTTGCCATTTAAAATGACAGCTTCGACAACATTTTTCATTAGTTTTTTAATAACTAATCGCGTGCCGTTACACAGCCGTGGTGGGTTCAAATTACGAAGCAAAATAACCGGAGATCCAACCTTCAGTTGTAAGTTATGCGGCGGCATGCCTGGTAAATCTAATGAGTTTAAAAACTCTGCTGGATAATTCACACCTTCGGTGGCATCGCAAACTGTATCAATAGATTTGTATGACACTAACTCCCCTGGCAATAAATGTTGTATTTTAAGATTCAGTTCGTTGACGTCGACATTTTTTGCTGCTAAAATTGCTCTTTCTGCCAGCCACTCATGATTAATATATTGTGTATGTACATCGGGAAATATCTGGTCAATGAGAGCATCTTGCGAATCAGTAATTGTGCAGAAATCGGCCGGTAATTTTATACATCCAGTTTCATCTACAGTAACTTTTCCATCGCCGATATTTAACAGCTGTTTTGAGAATGCCTCAGCGGATAGATCTCGAAGTATTTGAACGCGCATATTTACTTTCAGTTGTAATTTTTCAACATTACGTCACAGTGGCGATGATTTTAAGCAGGCGTTGATTTCATCAGCATACGCTGAACGTGGGATGACGGGAAGTGCTTGTCTAAAATCTCCTGAAAGGAGTACCAGAGTGCCGCCAAATAGTTTGTCCTTGTTTTTAAGATCTTTCATTGTCCTGTTCAACGCCTCAAGCGAATGTTTGTATGCCATAGTGCATTCATCCCAGATGATAATTTCACACTGTTTCAGCACTGTGGCCATGGGCGATTGTTTTTTTTATCTTGCACATTGCATCTGGGTTATTTTGAATATTTAGTGGTAGCTTAAATACTGAATGAGCTGTTCTGCCTCCATCCAATAAAGTTGCCGCAATACCAGACGATGCAACGGCCAATGCGATGTCATTATTCGATCGTATTTCGGCTAGGATTAGCGAAATAAGGAATGTTTTGCCAGTTCCACCTGGTGCATCCAAAAAAAAGAATCCACCTTGCCCTGCTGAAACTGCGAGCATAATGCGATCGTAAATGCTTCTTTGTTCCTCATTCATTAGTGGGATATTGCGAGTAATAATCGCTGCCATTTCTGCAGTATTGTATTGTAGTTCTCGATTCATTTCATTATTTATTAAATCAGATACACTACGATTTGGCGAACGCATGCCGAAATGACTGAGTGGTAAGTTGGCAATGATAATGCACAGATCCTCAATAGCAATCAATGCTTCATTGTACATAGCGTCGCTGAATGGTATTGTTAAATCGTTGCACCGTGTACGATGTTCATGCAAAATATCATCACTCATTGAATCTTTATGACTATCCCACAATGTCTCTGCTCGGGCCGGGAAACATGCAGTCAACACTATAGCGAACAGTAGACGAATTTGTTTTGCCGTACAGTTCAATGCTGCTTCAGCAAGCATACATTCCCACTGGTTGTCATCTTCCAGCAAGCCTAGTGCAAGGCATGCTTCTTTATACGTTGGATATTGTTGTCCATTCACTTTACGTATATCTTGAAATGACAGTGGGCCGGTAACATTAACCAACAACAGTCGAAGATAAAAGCACTCAGTCTGCTTTGGATTTACTGCAAATACTCGTCCCAAGGTGTTTGATTTATATAAACCGGGACATGCATCAATCGGTGTACCTTGCTTGCGAGGCATCCGTTTTTTTTTTTTTTTTTGAGCCCATGTGAAAAAACTTGGTACTTCTGAATAGAGTAATGTCCGTGCAAAGGCACCAAAAGCATCCGCATGAGTGTACCGGTTTGTCTTTCTTGGGTTGATTCCCACTTTAACGCCTCGACTCTCGCCAAGGTTTGCGATCATTAAACATATGCAGTTACCCTGACGATTTTTTGCTTTTATGTGGCAATCGTAATTTAGAATTAAAAAGGCGATTTGGAACAACATGTAAGTACAGCATGAAGTTACAATTTTATTTATTTTGGATTGCCAATTAATGAAGTTTTAATAATTAAGGGTCTTCAACTTCCTTAACTGGTGCGTTTATCGCTAGTTTGTTTACTTTAGTTGTCATCTAGTTCTTTTGGGCGCGTTGAAACGGTACTTACGTATTAACTCGGAGGGTCACTTCCGCCAAACTCATTTTTCATAGATTTTAAATACATTGCCAATCGTATGCCAAACCATCAAGAATTTCATGTGCTCGGCATTTATCTTGGTGATAAAATTGCTTGTCTTGGTGGACCGCCTGGAAAATACGTATGTACCGTTGAAACTTGTGCATAACTCCCAGAGACCCATGACTGCAAAGCTCGCCAAAGTACGGGAATTTTTTAGGTTGGCGAGAGTGGGGGCGCTAAAATAGGAATCAACTCTTTCTTGTACCATAAAACACATCTTTGGATTCGAAAATCTTAAAATCGCCACCTGAAACTGTTTAGAATTTCCTCCAGGCATGTTCTTCCTGTAGGCATATTCCAACTATACCGCAAAGACATTTTAAATACTGTTTGGAATGGACATCATAATCCATGAGTGTACCGTGTTTTTCTTTCTTGTTCCACAGAGCACTTCTTCGGAATAGAAATCTATATTAAAATAGCCTAATAAAACTCTTTTACAATATACGCCAGGCGTTTTCTAACTATACGCGAAATATATTTATAATAAATTGTCGCGTTTTGGCACCACATTTAGCGATCCATTATCAAAAATTGCAAACCTTGTGCGACTTTCAACATTTTATTAACTTCCCCCCCCCCTCTCCACATTATCTGGCAAACACATTTGAAAAGTGACTCGACACGCTAATGTCTACACAGAAATCCTGATTGAAATGAATAGCACTCGGGGACTAAACATTTTGGGGTGGACCGTCCTTATGACTTAGGGGTATGAGACATAGTTAAAAACCTATTCTATGACCTAACGAATATACATAGAAAATTTTATTAAAATTGGTCAAGTGGTTTCGGAGGATTTAGGTGACTAACTCTGTGACAGGAGAATTTTATATATTAGACTAGTTGACCCGGCAAACGTTGTTTTGCCATATAAATTATTCCTAGGATTATAATAGTAGAAAGAAATGACTAACTTATTGTAAGTTTGTGAGGATGTGGTATATGAGTGGAAGAGGCACGGAGCTCTGTGAACGATGCTGGAATATAAAAATAACACAATACCAAACATTTGTATTTTTAATTCATTGTAATGTATTCTTTAAATTTATATATATCGCCAATTACAATAATTTTACAAAAAAAAATAAACAACAGTGTACAATATTTTTTGTTACCCCACCTTTAGCTAACACAGACGATGCAACGGCCAATGCGATGCCATTATTCGATCGTATTTCGGCTAGGATTAGCGAAATAAGGAATGTTTTGCCAGTTCCACCTGGTGCATCCAAAAAAAAGAATCCACCTTGCCCTGCTGAAACTGCGAGCATAATGCGATCGTAAATGCTTCTTTGTTCCTCATTCATTAGTGGGATATTGCGAGTAACAATCGCTGCCATTTCTGCAGTATTGTATTGTAGTTCTCTATTCATTTCATTATTTATTAAATCAGATACACTACGATTTGGCGAACGCATGCCGAAATGACTGAATGGTAAGTTGGCAATGATAATGCACAGATCCTCAATAGCAATCAATGCTTCATTGTACATAGCGTCGCTGAATGGTATTGTTAAATGGTTGCACCGTGTACGATGTTCATGCAATATATCATCACTCATTGAATCTTTATGACTATCCCACAATGTCTCTGCTCGGGCCGGGAAACATGCAGTCAACACTATAGCGAACAGTAGACGAATTTGTTTTGCCGTACAGTTCAATGCTGCTTCAGCAAGCATACATTCCCACTGGTTGTCATCTTCCAGCAAGCCTAGTGCAAGGCATGCTTCTTTATACGTTGGATATTGTTGCCCATTCACTTTACGTATATCTTGAAATGACAATGGGCCGGTAACATTAACCAACAACAGTCGAAGATAAAAGCACTCAGTCTGCTTTGGATTTACTGCAAATACCCTTCCCAAGGTGTTTGATTTATATAAACCGGGACATGCATCAATCGGTGTACCTTGCTTGCGAGGCATCCGTTTTTTTGTTTGAGCCCATGTGAAAAAACTTGGTACTTCTGAATAGAGTAATGTCCGTGCAAAGGCACCAAAAGCATCCGCACGATTACACAATTCAAAAAATTCGGTGAGTGTAGTTTTTGGTGGATTTATAGCATGATCAATCGCTGTCTTGTTCGTAAAATATACGCGCTGGCCTTTCTCAAGATGGACGGCTAAATGAATAACTGCTGGATGCCGTTCATGAATTGGGAATCCAAAGATACGCCAAACAGCTTCATTGGAGCTGATGTATCGGCCCGTTTGATAGAGAGTTATTTCATCATTTTTATTCACTGGAGGAGCATTGTTATTGGTATTTTCAACTCGAAATACAGCTATATCACTGCCTTTATGTACATACTTTCAAATGTATTTGATGCTCTTCACGGAACTGCAGAACTCAATGTTAATATGAGCGTCGTATGTTTTGCTCAATAGAGGCGAATATGGCACCACCCAACGATTGTCAATGTCAATATCTATGTTGTTGATATTTTTAGTAAATGATTGTCCGCCATTATCGGGACTCCTTCGACGATATATTGGATATCCGTCAACATTTGTGATCGTATCGTTAGTGAACTTTTTAGGGAAACTTTTGGTGCATTTTCCATCTGCCATGCAAGGCGATGAACGATTCAGGTCACCGCATGGGCCATGAATCATGTTTGCTGTAACAATATCAAACAGCAATTGATCAGTAGACGGATCTGGAATTTCCGCAGAAATTATACTATCGATTTCTTCAGGACGGATTTTGTCGATTAACCAAACCAAAATGTGTGCATGAGGTAATCCCCTCTTTTGCCACTCAACCGAATACATCCAGCAACGTGTGGGACCGAATACATGTAATTTTGTAATGAAACTTATTAAAGACTTTAATTTTTGTCTGAACACACGTGCTGTAATGTCATGACGATGTATTGCATTTTGTCCAGGCAATAACAAAGATGTGATCTCCGGCCATTTTGGATTACACGTGAACGTAATAAATAAACATGGTCGTCCATATTCGCGCACGAAAGTCAGAGCATCCTGTGTGTATTCTTGCATATGACGTGGACTGCCTATATACGATGATGGTAGAATGACAGAGCTACCAATTTCTGCGGCATCGGCGTTGTTGGCAATAGCATCTCGCAAGTGAATGTATTCTTCCGCACGCAGCTTTTGCTGATTATATCGCAAGTACCGTAATCGTCCGCTCTCTATCTTCACGTACATGTCGACCATGAAATGTTGACAAAGCTCACGACATCGTAAAAGGACGTTATCCTGACCGGGTCTAATCATCAACCGATAAGCATAAAAATCCTTCGAACTAACGTTCTTGCTTGTTTCGGCTCCTGTAATGATATCTATATAAATAAAATTAGACTTTTGTCTGTACATTTCTTGGAATTCAAAAATTTTGCGATTTCTATCCGTTTCAAGCACCCGGGAATCCGATGCGACCCTCAAAAAAAAGTTTGTCTGTCTGTCATTCTGTCCTTCTGTCATTCTGTCATTCTGTCCGTGACGCTTTTTTTGTTTAAGCATCACGTAAAAACGACTGAAGCGAATGATATGAAATTTGGTGTCATGATAGGTGGTCACTCAACTTAAAACATAGGCGTCGAATTTTTAAAAAATCTTGATTAGATTTTCAGATTTTGCGAAAATCGTTTCAAACTGCGTAAATTTGTGTTCAAGCATCACGCAAAAACGACTGTAGCGAATGATATGAAATTGGGTGTCGTGATAGGTGGTCACTCAACTTAAAACATAGGCGTCCAATTTTTAAAAAATCTTGATTGGATTTTGAGATTTTGCGAAAATCCTTTCAAACTGCGTAAATTTGTGTTCAAGCATCACGTAAAAACGACTGAAGCGAATGATATGAAATTGGGTGTCATGATAGGTGGTCACTCAACTTAAAACATAGGCGTCGAATTAAAAAAAAATCTTGATTAGATTTTGAAATTTTTCGAAAATCATTTCAAACTGCGTAAATTTGTGTTCGCACATCACGTAATAACTGCAAAGGTGAAAAAATGATATTTGGTGAAATGATAGGTGGTCACTCACCTTAAACTATAAGCATCTAATTAAAAAAAATCCATCAGATTTCGAGATTTTGTGAAAATCGTTTAAAACTGAGTGAATCTTTGTTCCCGTATTACGTAATAACGACTAAAGCGAATCATATGAAATTTGGTCACACGATAGATGGTTGCTCAACATAAACTATAGGAGTCCAATTTTTTAAACATTTTTATTAGATTTTGAGATTTTGTGAAAATTCTCTCAAAATACGTTTATATTTCTTCAAATATCACGTAATAACGACTAATACGAATGATACGAAATTGAGTGATATGATAGGTAGTTGCTAATCTTAATTTATAGGCGTTGAATTTTAAAAATATTTTGCTCACATTTTGAGATTTTTCGAAAATCGTTTTAAAATGCTGAAAATTTGTTCCAGCATCACGAAATAAAGACTGCAGGGAATGAAACAAATTTGGGTGACATGATAGGTTGTCAGTCAACTTAAATTCTAGGCTTCCAATTTTTCAAAAATGTTGATTAAATTTTGAGATTTTGAGAAAATTATTTCAATATGCGTAAATATTCGTTCGCGCATCATATAATTACGACTAAAGCGAATGAAATGATATTACTTAGTTACTCTCTAACCTGTAATATTTTAACAATACATGAAAATTATAACTTCGCTTTCTTTACCTTGGCAACATACTACATCCATTCTGTGTACTCCTACAATACTGACGAAAGTTCTTGCTTTTTGGAAATTTTCATTCACTAACCCGTCGAGGACGGGTACTTCAGCTAGTATATGAATAAAAACAAATACTAATTAATAATTAGCAATAGTTAAGTTTAATGAATTACGATTAATAAATTAAGTTTTTGGTAAATGTGTAATGATCAAGTTCATAATGAATATAGTACCTGTTGTGGGATCTCGTTGTTTAATATTTATGCAATGCCCGTCTTGTCCCTTCCAGAATTTTAGTGGATATTGGAGAACGTCATATGAACGGTGTGTATCAGCAATGAACTGGAGATTATTACTTCTTCTACGAATCACAATTTCTCGTGTAGCTGTACAATCGCCAACCATGATTCCAGCAACGTCGTCAACAATAGGTGCGTTAAATCTACGAATATGCTCTCCAGCAGATGTTTTATCAGGATTGATGATAATAGCATGATTATCACTTTGTAATTTGTGCATGTGTGATTTGAATAATTTCAACAATTCATTGTGTTCATTTAATAGAGCATCCAGCTCGCTGACGATACGTCTTGCAAAAACTGAATTAAGGTTATTGTAGCCGCAACGTGCATCCACGCGTGCATCCTCACCACCCATAAAGCAAATTTGTAAAAATTTATGTGGTTCGTTTGGCTTTGGCAGCAATGAACCCACTTTGTGATAAATTTGGCCTTTGATTTTAAATGTTGAATTGAATTGTTGACCATTTACAGCGCTATTTTTAACTATTTCTGTTGCTCCGAACGAAGTCATTTGGAAACATGAATTGAATGTTCGAATTGACTTTAGGAACAGGTTGGAATCTAGATCAGTGCCGATAAGTAAACCGTTCAATGGCTCAGGTGGTGTTTGAATTATAGGCAGCTGCACCTTTCCGGACGCGCAACACATTCCGGCTGGCTCATTTTTAAATTTAAGAGCATTACAATGCGGACATTCCTTCTCCATAGCACCAATTACTACTTTTGAATGAGCATAATATTGAACATCGGGTTCATAGGCGCAGGAATGAAGCAGATGTAAATGATCGATGTACCTGTTTGCGGTGTTGTTCATTTGCTCTGAGTCTGCTAACTATAAAATAGCGTGCTTGTCTTTGTTCTAATCTTCTTTGTTCATTTCGTTCAGATCGTGCATCTTCTGATTCTGCTTGACTCAATTGAGCCATGCGCACACGCACATTAGTATTATCTTGCTGCTGCTGTTCTTCAGTCCTTTGGGCTCTTATATTTCGCTTGCCTGCAGTTCTACGTGTTTTCCTGGGTTGATTCCTACTTTAGGACCCCCACTTTCGCCAACGTAAAAAATCGCCGCGTTTTGGCGAGCTTTCCTGTCAGTAGTCCGTGATCAAGCATGCGCACAGGTTTCAACGCTTCCCAGAGAAACTGGATGAAATGGATGTGAAGAATTCAGCATTAAACGCACCAAATACGGAATTTAAAGACAATTATTAAAAATACATTATTTGTCAACTAAAATAAATGTAATGATGTACTTCCAAATGACTTCATTTGACAAGGATTTATGAGCAGATTCTTTAAATTTATATGTATTTCCTTTATTAAAAGCGGATTCCTGAATTTTTACTCTATTTTAACCAATGAAGTAGGTTGAATTGCAACAATTTTAGGAAATGGAATCAGAATGTTAAAATAATTAACAAAAGAACTAATTATGCAATGATTTAAAAAAAAATTGGCAAAGAAAAAAAAGGAAGAAAGAAAAAAAGAACAATGAGAACAAAAAACTTTAAAAGAACAAAAATACGTCTTTAAAATATAAAATATTAACATTTAAAATTGTCCTAGCAACCAATTTTCAGATGCCAGAAATGTTTATGTCCGTGATATTAAATTATATCATTAATGCATTAAATAAAAAATACATATGTATACTTTAATCACGAATATTTAAAGATACCCTAGCAACCAAATTTCCTTTATCAGATTTATTTGTGCTTGACAATGCTAATATCAATGAGTTGAAATCGTCTGCTCCTATTAATACGTACCGATATGAAAATACAACAGAAATTTAGCATCCAGTGTTTGCGAAATTATACTTTACTGGGTAAAAGCCAATAGAATTTTTCTAAACAAAGTTCGAGAATGCGTAAAAGGATACTAAACCTTATCGTTACCTACTTAATACTACATATTATGAGCATTTCGTAGGCAACGGCCTTATCAAAGATCAAAACTCATGACTGATCACGTGCAAAATCAACTGGAATACCGATTGATTACTGAGAGAAATTTGCGAATAAACCCTTTGCCGTATGGCTGCAATATAAATACAAAAAATGGTAATGGCATCTGTATATTAATATTTATCATCGCGTTGGCGAGAGTGGGGGTCCTAAAGTAGGATTCAACCTTTTCCTGCCCAAAGAAGCCTCTTTGCGTCTTTTTGGCATTGTTCACGGTTTAAATCACACATAAATAGAACAAATTGAATTATTTTATGATGAAAAACAGTAATAATGTATTAATATTTATTTTTTGATTGTATTTATACGTATATATTATATTAAGTGTACATCGTGTATATTTTCTATTATTATTTGGCCTATGTTCCGTATCCGGTGCCCCTTGGTTCTGGCGACATCGTGAGCGATGTTCAACGTTAGTAAAGTAGCCTGCCGATGGTAGTTTGACTGGCAACCATAAAGATATGTGTAGAGCTTGGCGACGTTTTTTTGGGAGGAATTATAATGCGTCAAATATTGTAAATTGGATAATTTAGAACTATTGAAAGATGCGAAATTTCTTGCACTTTCGGGCATGCGTAATAGTTGTTTTTTAATCTAGCTACTGTGCATGTGTGTAGCACAGCAGATGAATGTAATATTCATCGTGTTCGTTAGCAGATCGTTCTGTGTTCGTTAGCAGATCGTTCTGTGTTCGTTAGCAGATGAATGTAACGAATTCGCTTGCTCAATTTGACGTCACTAAGCTGTTAATTTGCGTTTTGCGAATGCGTTATTGTTATTTTTCGTTTTATCCTGTTCCTTCGTCTACTATTCCAATTTGCTTCAACTTGTACTAATGTTTTTTTTTTCGGTCTCGCAGAGGGGCCCGCGTTAGCATATTTTCGAATGTATGTATCGATGAATGTAACGAATTCGCTTGCTCAATTTGACGTCATTAAGCTGTTAATTTGCGTTTTGCGCATGCGTTATTGTTATTTTTCGTTTTTTCCTGTTTCGTCTACTATTCTAATTTGCTTCAACTTGTACTAACGTTTTTTTTTTTGGGTCTCGCAGAGGGGCCCGCGTTAGCATATTTTCGAGGGGGCCCTTTTGAGGCGGTGGCCGGACCGACTGATGTTTTTTTTGGATCTCGCAGAGGGGCCCGCCCGGACCCACTGATGTGTTTTTTGGGGTCTCGCAGAGGGGCCCGCGTTAGCATATTTTTGAGGGGGCCCCCTGGAGGCGGTGGCCGGACCCACTGATGTTTTTTTTGGGTCTCGCAGAGGGGCCCGCGTTAGCCTATTTTCGAGGGGGCCCTTTTGAGGTGGTGGCCGGACCCACTGATGTTTTTTTTGGGGTCTCGCAGAGGGGCCGCGTTAGCATATTTTCGAGGGGGCCCCTTTGAGGCGGTGGCCGGACCCACTGATGCGTTTTTTGGGGTCTCGCAGAGGGGCCCGCGTTAGCATATTTTCGAGGGGGCCCTTTTGAGGCGGTGGCCGGACCCACTGATGTTTTTTTTTGGGGTCTCGCAGAGGGGCCGCGTTAGCATATTTTCGAGGGGGCCCTTTTGAGGCGGTGGCCGGACCCACTGATGTTTTTTTTGGGTCTCGCAGAGGGGCCGCGTTAGCATATTTTCGAGGGGGCCCTTTTGAGGCGGTGGCCGGACCCACTGATGTTTTTTTTTTATCTCGCAGAGGGGCCCGCGTTAGCATATTTTTGAGGGGGCCCCCTGGAGGCGGTGGCTGGACCCACTGATGTTTTTTTGGGTCTCGCAGAGGGGCCCGCGTTAGCATATTTTCGAGGGGGCCCCCTGGAGGCGATGGCCGGACCCACTGATGTTTTTTTGGGGACTCGCAGAGGGGCCCGCGATAGTATATTTTCGAGGCGGCCCTTTGAGGCGGTGGCCGGAACCACTGATGTTTTTTTTGGGTCTCGCAGAGGGGCCCGCCCGGACACTCTGATGTTTTTTTGGGTCTCGCAGAGGGGCCCGCGTTATCATATTTTCGAGGGGGCCCTTTTGAGGCGGTGGCCGGACCCACTGATGTTTTTTTTGGGGTCTCGCAGAGTGGCTCGCGCGCCCTCCGAGAAAAATGTTTTTACACTACATAAATGGGGCTTTTACCAATATTTAGCAGGCTTCTGGTTCCGCCCATGGAGAACATATGTAAAGCTGACGTCATAAACTTGAAAATCGTCTGGATTTTTTATCACATGTTGGTCTGGAAAATCGTTTTTTTTTTTTTTTTTTAATCAGAATCTGAGTGGCAATTCTGATAATTAAACGCGGTGCATTTGAAGTATAGAATTTTCATTTAGTGTTAATTGCATGAAGATTGAAGTTTGGTGTTCTTTGATTCTGAGTCGAATAAGTTTGTGTTGGATTTTCCTTGTGGTTTTGATTCCGTTTTACGGACCCTTTACCGTAAGTTAGTGAGCGTCTCGGGGAATTTCTTCGTTAGTATGTGTGTGGAATATAGAATGTGTTAGTCGATGTGTGGAATATAGAATGGGGGGGAAAATTGAGGCAAGTGCTTCTTTAATTGTACTTTTTCTAATGTTTTGTTGTGGATTTGACTGTTTTATATAGTGTCATTTACTTAGAATTTGTGTTTCTTTGTAAAATTTTAGTGGTATATAACTAGTGTTTATTCGTCACAAGACGGCGATAGCCTTTGGAGCTTGGCGGTCGCCAGGGAGGCTTGGCGCCAAGGTCTGTAGCGATCGCACTTGGCGATCGCCAAGCTCCAGCGGCTATCGCCGTGTTTACATGAGGGGCACCGTCTTGTATGATTTTACCTATTATTTTACGTACCTTTTACAATGTTTTTCTTTTGAAATGATTCTTACAAAATTTTGCACACACTCATAATAAAAATAATTTATACGTGTAACCATGGAGCTAGAGAGTATAAGGAAGGAAGAACTAATACTGTAAGAAGTAACCCTGTTTTTCTCTTCCTTTTATTCTCCGATAATCTTCGCCAATTCGCCGAGCGCGCCATTTATCCGCCTGGTATACTTTTGTAGACTCTGGAAAAAAAATCTTTGCTGCAACTAATTTACGCAGACTGCGAGTGGCAACAACGATGAATAAAATAATAATATGATTTTTAGAACAACAATGTTTAGGAAGTTTAATCTGCTTTAGTAAGGAAATAAATATTTTTAAAATACCGCAAGTTGAAAGTTATTTTAACATTAAATAATATTTTATGAGACAGCAACCGCTACACTTTAATTTCATAGTCTCTCTCTTGCGGAGGTAGCGCCGTTTAGGAGCTATCGTGTTCACACACACACACACACACACACACACACACACATCTCGTACAAATAGCATAAACGAATTCAGAAGACCTCAAAACGTGTAAATACACCAAAATCTCGAAGTTGAATTTTTTCATGATTACAATACTTTCCTCACATGGTACATGTTCGGAAAGTAAAAAGGGTGAAAATCTGAAACACTTTCAGGTTTTAAATACGCACTATAGTGCTACATATTAAAATCGTATCATAATTTATACGTCGTCCCTATTTTTCTTACTTATTCCATTAAGTTGCAAAAGTGTATCGTTATTCATGACTGTGCTGTATTTTTCTTTCTTGTTTCGTAAAACCCATCTTTGGAATCGAAATCTATCTTAAAATTGCCTACTAAGACTATTTTACAATCTACGCCAAGTATATTACAACTATACTTCATCGTTTTATATCTTGTTTCGAATGTGCATCATAATCCATGAGTGTACCGGTTTGTCTTTCTTGGGTTGATTCCCACTTTAACGCCTCGACTCTCGCCAAGGTTTGCGATCATTAAACATATGCAGTTACCCTGACGATTTTTTGCTTTTATGTGGCAATCGTAATTTAGAATTAAAATGGCGATTTGGAACAACATGTAAGTACAGCATGGCGTTACAATTTTATTTATTTTCGATTGCCAATTAATGAAGTTTTAATAATTAAGGGTCTTCAACTTCCTTAACTGGTGCGTTTATCGCTAGTTTGTTTACTTTAGTTGTCATCTAGTTCTTTTGGGCGCGTTGAAACGGTACTTACGTATTAACTCGGCGGTCACTTCCGCCAAACTACTTTTTCATAGATTTTAAATACATTGCCAATCGTATTCCAAACCATCAACAATTTCATGTGCCCGGCATTTATCTTGGTGAAAAAATTGCTTGTCTTGGCGGACCGCCTGGAAAATACGTATGTACCGTTGAAACTTGTGCATAACTCTCAGAGACACATGACTGCAAAGCTCGCCAAAGTACGGGAATTTTTTAGGTTGGCGAGAGTGGGGGCGCTAAAATAGGAATCAACTCTTTCTTGTACCATAAAACACATCTTTGGAATCGAAATCTATCTTAAAATCGCCACCTGAAACTGTTTAGAATTTCCTCCAGGCATGTTCTTCCTGTAGGCATATTCCAACTATACCGCAAAGACATTTTAAATACTGTTTGGAATGGACATCATAATCCATGAGTGTACCGTGTTTTCCTTTCTTGTTCCACAGAGCACTTCTTCGGAATAGAAATCTATATTAAAATCGCCTAATAAAACTCTTTTACAATATACGCCAGGCGTTTTCTAACTATACGCGAAATATATTTATAATAAATTGTCGCGTTTTGGCACCACATTTAGCGATCCATTATCAAAAATTGCAAACCTTGTGCGACTTTCAACATTTTATTAACTTCCCCCCCCCTCTCCACATTATCTGGCAAACACATTTGAAAAGTGATTCGACACGCTAATGTCTACACAGAAATCCTGATTGAAATTAATAGCACTCTGGGGCTAAACATTTTGGGGTGGACCGCCCTTATGACTTAGGGGTATGAGACATAGTTAAAAACCTATTCTATGACCTAACGAATATACATAGAAAATTTCATTAAAATTGGTCGAGTGGTTTCGGAGGAGTTAGGTGACTAACACTGTGACAGGAGAATTTTATATATTAGATTTAGTATAAACACGCACTTAAGAATACATAGGAGGAAAAAACTGAGATTTTTGCGCATTTTCCTTAAATTAAATTGATGATCATGTGCTAATCTCGTTGGGTTTTGCTATCTATGCAAACGTGAAACATAGGAAGTAAAAAAGCTTATCACAGAAATTTTGAGAAATGAATTTATTACTGAATCCTACCAAACGAGCGAAATTCGATCAGTCGGAGTGGAAAGTGAGCCAGTTTTCAAAAGTGAGCTTCTCCTTTAGGAGCGTTTTTCGATCACAAGAGCGGAGCGGAATATAACAATGAGCGGGGAGGAGAAATTCTCGGAAAAGATACGAAGCGAGGAGAGGATTCTCAGAAAAAGGACTACGTAAAGAGCCCTTTCGCGGAAAAACCGGTCGGTTTCCAAGGAAACAGATCGCTCCGCAGTGTATCGTTTTTTTCGCTCTTTGGGTTTAAGCGTGTAAAGCATATTACGATTTTTATGCACATCTCAATATAGAATTTTTTAAGCAGACATTGCTCTTTCTTACAAAAAATATAGATTTAGAACAATCTTTTCAATAAATAAATGTTATCGTGTTACTACAGTTCATGATTTATTAAATCTCGATAAAGTATTAAGTGGTAATTTACGAAAAAAATGCTCTACTGATAAGTAAAAAATTCTCTTGTAAACAGTTCTTACCCAACCTGATTTTCTTTCTGTAAATATGAATATAACAGTTTTTGACTTTTATATAACAGCGTGAATATAAACAAACGTCTTTTCTAACTTCCGAGAAGTATCCAACAAGCACATGTGTGTTTTGAAAATCAAGCTTTTTTATTACTCAGAGCAGGGATAAAAATAATTCATTTGAAAGGAAATTATCCTCAGACTATAGTATTAGCAGTAACCATAAAATCTGCACCACGCTGTCACTATTCATTGTTTTACACGAGGCAATATCTTAAATATAAGTTTATATTCTAAATGAAGTTCATTTCTTAGTTTGATAAATATATATATATATATATATATATTAATAAATGGAAAATATATTTCGGAAACATATCCTTATGAAGATATTTACTAAATCAAAATATTGTGCCTTATTTTAAAATTCTGCTCGAAATTATCTAAAACAATTCAACTTAATGTATAGCAAAATTTCCTTATAATTAGGAAAATTCCATTTCAGGAATTCTGTTGGTAAGTAGGGTAGTAGATCTCAAATAAAATTCAAATCAAAAATTTACGAATTTTTTTATACGTATGTATTATTTTTAAAGTCCTTTATTAATTTTAGCGGAGTGTTTATAATCTAGAATGGGAAGACAATTGAATAGATTACCTGTGCCAAACCCATTTCGAGAAAAAATATGTCTGATAAAATTGTAGTCAAAGTTAGTTAATTTACCAACAGTGATTAACAACTTTGGTTCTATTATTGGATGTGCAATTAACTTAAGAAGATTCAGAATTTTTGCTTAAAAGAACGATTAATTTCACCTACTAATGTTTTATTAGCATGCTGTTCTATTTTATCAAAGATTTACACAAACGTAGTACGCATGTCTAAATTCGTGCGAGAATTAATCCTTGAGAAGTGTTAACATTCCATGAAACCTCTCTGAACCTCGGATAGGCTATTTATTAACAACTGCGCTAGTTCTCGAATAGACATAATAATCCATTATGAAAATGTTCTATTATCATTTGTCAGTGTTCAAGTGTCCATCGCAGTACATAATTTACGTCGTTGGTGATGTATCAGCTTGGATTTATACATCATTGAGCCACTTCAGATTCATTTAAATGCTGAATATGTAGAGTTTACTATTTCGATGTTGGAATATCTTAGGACATTTATAACCAAATACAGTTGTGGTTTACTTATTATCGTTTTAATATAATTTATATGTGCAGATATTTTAAGATATACCTGATCTCTATTAAATATATTTCAGTGAAAAAATCCGATGTGGACACCACATGACTTCCTTGTGCGTCTATCAAATTATTGTTGGGATTTCTTGTTGATTTAATAAAAATTTGCTGAGCGCTATTTCAACCAAATAATTTTGTTGAATTTTTGTTCAATTAACAAAATATTTCTTTGAAAAAACTTTAGTTGATTCAACAAAAATATTGCTTTGAAATAGAGCCAACTTGAATTTTGTTGAATCAACTAAAATTTTTTTTTCAGTGTGCACATTTTGAATGCGCTTTTTTTTTTTAAGTGAGACACGATACTTCAAATAATATTAAGGTTTGGTAATTTTTCCGCCAAATACAAAAGGTATCACCAAGCTGGTTTTAATAAGTTTTACAAACTTATTTTTGTCGACAAATGTTTCAATATTTCACCAAATTTTCCAATCTTGGCGACAATTGGCCCAACAAAGACTAGCCATGGACTTTAATGCACTGAAAAATCTTTCGGGTAACCCTGTAACTAAACTACCCAATAGATCACAGTCCAAAAGGGATGTGCACAACTTGATAGTGTTTCAACAGGTCTAAAGGCCAGCGTCCACTCACGTGCGTTTCAGTACGCTAGAATGGTAATTCAATGTATTTTTCAGAATCTTGAAGACGGATTGGGGAGAAAAGTGCCCCCATTATGCGGTGGGCGTGCTTTTTTGGTTTCACGTGTTTTCCGGCGAATCCCGACTGGTCATTAAAAGCCAATAAATACTTCGCACCTCCACTGTATCCCCCCTTTTACAATGCCTTGACCATTAAAAAAAACCGCTGCGTCCGGAAACGGACGTGAGTGGACGTTGGCCTTAAGTAAAAAATTTCACCGTTCAGCTTAAGCTTCACTGGAGAGATATATAGTAGGAGAGCCCATGATGCTAATTGGGGATTTACTCGAGCGTCGTGAGGACCTATTAGATTTTGTAGTTTAGATAATAAGAAGAATAAACGGTTATATAATGTTTCCTCTTTCAGTGGTAGGGGAAGAGTCTACAGTCCTTCAAAGATGTTTAAAAAAAAAAAACAGTTACATGGAGATACTTGAGCGCATCAGATATTTAGATAGTTTAGATGCCCACACGTGTCTTTGATACCAAAGGTATGTTCATCTGCCGACTTGCGTGGCAGAGGCCCAGACAGCACATAAGCTTAAATCAAGCTTGACATTTCTTTGAATTTGACGCATTAATGCAAGCTTGACAGTTCAACTCATTCTAAGCTGGCAGCAAGCTTGCAGGAGTCAAGTTGAATTGCCAAGCTTAAATACAGCTTGATTTAAGCTTGGCAATTGCTACTCGCATGATTTTTCCTTTTTAAAGGAGCGTTGATGGCGCCATCTGTGAAAGAGAATGGACATTAATTGTCTAGCGTCCTCAAATTTGCTGAAAGTTCGTAAAAGATGTGTTTATTTCATTACCAGTGCCATATTACCGGCAAGGCAAACGGGGCAACTGCCCAGGGCGTACAGATTTTAGGGCCCAAAAATCTTACATCTTACAATTTTGTAGTTTTAAAATAAAATTACAAAGGATAAAAAAAAAATTCAGAAGTTAAATAATTTTTTTAATTATAAAGTATGAACAATGAAAATAATTCAAATTTACATTTGTATAAATTAATTTAAACTTATTTTTAATTCTTCGAAATGCTCTATATCGATATAGCATATCAATATGTAAGAAAATAACTAACCACATTTGTAAAGAGACTTTTTAGCGTTAAAAAATAGCAAAATTTTTCAATTATTTGTTATTATAAGAAATATTTACAAAAAAGGCTAAAGTGTTTGTATTCCATACATGTTATGTTAGCAATTGTGATACAGCATTTCGAAGTAACATTTAACTATCTGTTTCTTTGATTTCAGATTACTTAACACAAAATTTGTGTTAAGTAAGTAAACCCATTCTATATTGCCAAATATGGAAATTCTTCAAAATAAAATACAATTATACTACGAAATTGATTTCAAAATCAGTCGTTTGTCTCAATTTTGGCCAGCGGCAGTATTGCTCATGAGTGTTGCGAAAGTTTTAAAACATGTGTTGCTCTTAAGTTTATATTATGTTTATTTCCCTATTAGTAGAATCTCTAAATCACACATAAAATTATTTTAATTTTGATGCATCCCATGGAAAAATAAAAAAACAAATAACATATCGCCCACTTATCAATCTGGCCAGAAAACCGCTTAATAATTCACTTCAAACTTTAGTCATAGCTGCACAAGGCTCCGGTGGCTGAATGGATAACGCCCTCGGCTACGAAGCGAAAGGTCCCGGGTTCTATTCTAGCCATGGAAACAGATTAAAATAACTTAAAATTACAGTATAGAGGGGGAAATGCGCGGGAAAATAAAGTATGTGGGGCGCGTTCGCCAGCGGGCGCCCCGTGTATTTAGAAAAAAAAATTTTGGAAAATTTTTTAAGCTTGAAATGTCAAGCTTAATGCTAGCTGGGCAAGTGTAAACTAGAACACTTGATTCAAGCTTGCATCAAGCTTACACGCCTGGAATTTTCAAGCTTAATTCAAGCTTATTGACTTGATAAATCAAGCTTGCTGAAAGTTTGATGCAAGTTTGCTGTGCTGTCTGGGATGAACATACCCCCATCCGGAAGGGTAGAAAATAGAAAATAAAAATTTTACGAGTGCGCCAGATATTCAGAGGGGGGATGTTAAATGAACCCTAAAAATACTCCCATTCAAAAGACTGGCGGTTTGGAAGTGACGCAAGCTCGTAGCGAATTTTTGAAAATGAAAAAAAAAATCGCCCTATTGAAATACTCGAGCGTGTCAGATTTTTATACAGAAGGTTTAACTTGAGGTTCCAGTCATGTTAGCCTAAAATCTGAGGATTATTTTGAGGGGTATCATTAATATGACGGCTAGAAAAAAATTATGAATTTTGTTTTCATTGACTATAAAATGTGACGAATAAAAGCACGTAAAATTATTTAAATATTTAGACTTTAATTTTTTTTAGAAAATAATATAAAAATAAAATACATCTGTTGAAAAATTTTATTTCAGTCATCATCGTCATCCGAAGAATTATCATACTCCAAATTTAATAATTCAATTGGATCTCCAATATTGTGTGCAGTTTTCGTATCTGTAACAAGAAATCGTTATAACCGTTAACGCAGTTTTATTGATTTCATGAATATCATGTTATCAAAGTATTAAAAAGAAATATACCTAAATCTGAAATTTCGTCAATAACTGGTGTTATGACAACATCTTCGTATGCATTAGGTGACTGATTGCCAACAAAACAAGTCATTTCAAATTTTCCATCGACATTTGTCCACCTGTAATCTGCTGGTGACATGTTAATCATAGTTTTATTGTGTGCATTCCTCCACAAGCACGCAGTATACTTTGTTCGCAATAAGTGATGCCGTAGCTCAGGAGGCAAGCAACAAGCATTGTAATTACGGAAGGTTCAATGAGAAGTGCTGCGACGTATTTGACACTTTGTAGGTCTTATGAAAGATTTCTATTTTTGCTAGGTTGACATCAGCCAATTTTTTCAAGCCATACAAGTGACACATAGAAGATTGTAAAATGTCAAAAGAATCTTCTGTACTATGATCCTCTGAACCTGCATCTGCAAATGTCTTCCGAAATACATTTGAATCCTTAAAAATTTGCAAGGTTTTTTTTTTTTTTTTTTTCGCTTGTCTGTAAAGTGCCGGATTGTAATCGAATCCTGTTAGCGCGTATAGAGCTAGCTGGTAGCGCTAGCGAAATTATATGGCCGAGCTTATCATAGAGAGCAGATACGTCAATATAACAGCGTACATTGTTAACTCCAAGATCCATCCATATTTTAACCGATGCTTCAGATGTTCCATATTGACCAACATGGTGACAACAATATCTGTATCTGAAGTTCTGATTGTAACTGTGGAATCTTCTTTTATTTGGCTTGCCAAAATACAATTTTTGTATCTGCTTCCTCATGATCAGGACATGAGAGTTCATGGTCGATTGTTCAGGTAACTTTATTATCGGTAACGGAATATACATAACACATATCATGATTAAGACATATTGTTTTGTTACTAATAATAGTAGCCATCTCCTGATTAGCTCAATGATGAATTAAAAACTTGTCAAAAGCTTCTTTGAATTTGATATTTTTCAATTCTTTCTAAAAATTTACTGTTCTTGTTTATTGAGGACCAGAGATGTAGAACTCCAGAACTCCTTGTCATCTACACTAACTCGAAGAGCGTGCTCGTTATCTTTGATCGCTCTATCTTTGCGCGCTCTACTCTTCATTGACGATTTTTATTACTTCGGCTCGTGAAAATTGGCAGATTATATTTTTTTCGTGATTCTTGCATTATTTCCTTCAAAATAAAAAAAAATTCAACCGCGTTCGAGAATGTCAAGACAACGTTTTTTTTTTGTTGTTGTTGTTGTTGTTTTTCAACTTTGTAACCCTCCCACCCTCCCACTCTCTTACGTTACACTCAAATCGTCAGATTTTTCTTAATGTACACTTTTTAGCTAGTAATTAACGCACCTTATCTTAATCTGATGCGCTTCAATATTTCTGACAATCAATTTTTTTTTATTAATCTGATGAGCTGTCCTAGACGCACGGCCCTACATAAAGGGCTTATATATGGTAGAGGTACTCAACATGATGCAAGGTACCCCCCCCCCCATGTTCATCTGCCGCGCTCGAGTAAATCCCAAAAAACACATTGGGCTCCCCTACTAATATTCATACGTAACAGCCATATGACACACAGACGTCACGCCAAAACTAGTCAAAATCGGTCCATTGCCTTAAACGGCTCTTTTCTTAGCTCAGAAAAAATAAAAATAATGATATTTCCTAATTAATCTTTCATTGGATGACCGGATAATAATTTACAATATCTTCTTTTATTAAAATGATGCGAATTTAAATTTAATCCATCAAAAATATCGATTATTTTCAATCACTTTAGTTCTATAAAAGTACTCGAAAAAAAGTCTTGTCTTAACTGCAAATCGGTCTCAAATAATCGATTTATTTCTTTTTAACTATATTTAGAATGAACTGAAAGAAAGATAAGAGAAAGGAGGAAGATTCTTCTTGGTGGCAGTTTGTAATCTGATATCGCAAAACAAAGTATTAAAAATGACTATTTGATGGCTTTTCCTTTCGTTGCATTTAAATAATTCACTCTTGGTAACAAAACTTTTTAATAAAACTTTAAGCAAATCAAATTAATTTAAAATCAAATGTGTGTGTCATAAGATATTGATATGTATATTATTTTAGGGTAATAATGCTTTTTGATCGACTTTATTTTTTAACCGAAATGACGCAGTAAAACTTTCTTTTCAGATATTTTGATTATAAATTGAAGATGAATCTGTAGCAAACATATTTTGGCCTACATCAGTAAATTAACATACATGCTTAAAAGCATACATTGAAAGCAAATTCTACTATTAATATAAATACGAAAGTTTGTGAGTTTGTACGTTTGTTACTCTTTTTGAAACATTTGCACGGATTTGGATGAAATTTGTAATGGCGATAGCTTTTACCCTGAATTAACATGTGAGTTTCAAAGCATAACATAAAACCGAATATCATGCTGGCGGAGCCGAGGGTAAATAAAATATTGTTACGAATTTTCGGGGTAACACGCTGTTCTGGGGTTTAAAATAGTTCAAAATTCGTATTCCTCGAGTCAAATAGTTAAATTCTGCTTTTTGTTGCATCAAAATCGGTCAACTAGAATCGGAGATACGAAGGTTTGGGTTTCCCCATGGATTTCTATAGTAGTTTCTAGGAATCTCGAGAAATCTTGGTCCTAGGCCTTCGGTAACTTCACTTTTGGAGACTTATTTTTGGCGCCAAATTTGGCGGTGTTTAGCCCAAAGTCGGCAAGCTTGGCGAAATTTTGGTCATTTGGCGCGTTTTTCCCAATGGTGTTGTAAAGTTAGTTTTTCAGCATTAACATGCATAATAGCCTAATATTTCTCGGCTAAGCTTCGATATACCCCCTACTTTTTTTGGGGCGCCAAATTTATTTTTTCGCGCCAAGTTTGGCGATAAAAGGGATTTTTTGGTAACCCTAACGAATTGGATTGGCGACATTGGGGGATGGCTATTTATGGAAACCCCAGCCGGCCGGCCAATGAGAGAGCGCCAGTGATGCAATAGCTCTTGACGTGGAAGCTTGTGAGAACTTTTTTTCACATTATTAGAGAGAGGTAGTAAGTTGACCGAAAGCGCTTCTGCAAAGGTACTGTGATCTTTTGATATTTTACTGTACTTTTTTTTTTTTTTTGGTTAGGATTTTATGATTTTTTAAGTACCTCCGTAGCTAATGTAATTGAAAAATATCAGAGTATTTTTGAACAAAATTTAACGTTAAAGTTGTCGGTTTAAAATCCCACGTGTGGGAAGAAAGGTGTAGCTAATATTATTTTGTTGAGCTATTTGTTAGTGGACCAGGAGAAGTTTTTGGATTTTTTGGGAGAGACATCCTTTCGGAGTGGGAGCTACCTTTCTGAGATATTTTTGCTAACCTATAATATTGTTTCGCGTTATACATCGTGGTAACTGTGCACTATTTGTACAGGCGAATGGCTTCACAATTTTTGGCTTTTTTCTTAAAACGCTCTGCTCGATTTCTTATTTTTCCAGTTTTCCCGACTACATTTTTCGTCAAGAAAAAACGGCAAGCCCAAAAGCTTGCCGTTTGGGGTTTGGTTTTTGTTACATAAAAACCGTCGGGGGTTTGGTTTTTATGTGAGGGGGGGGCAGATCCCTCCCCCCCCTCACATAAAAATCCCATTATTTGTGAAATGTACGTTTTTTCACATTTTTAACCCTAAATTCTTGTTAGAAAACGTGATTTCTGTGTCCATCAATTCTTAATCATCCATCAATTACCTTGAATTTATTCGTGTTTAGATTCCTAACCCTTAATTATTTCTACAATTTTTCTATTTCTAATAGTTTTTGCGCTTTCGGAAACGCTTTTTTATGGCCCTAAATTCTTGTTCGAAAACGCGAATTCTACGTTCATGAAATCTTAAATTTTCTTGATTTTATTGTTGTTTACATTCTTAACCCTAAATTTTTTGTAGAATTCTTCTAATTCTCATAGTTTTTTCCAGTTCTGAAAACGTTGCTTCGCGGCCATTTTTACATTTTTAACCCTAAATTTTTTGTGGAATTCTTCTAATTCTTATAGTTTTTCCACTTTCGGAAGTGGTGTTCACGGCCATTTTTTTTATTTTTCGCGCCGCG